>ML306828.1:0-51393 GCA_005239505.1 Nicotiana paniculata
GAATTGGCCATGAAATCAAGTAAAAATCATATATTTATGATCCTTAGGCTTTGGGTGAGTGTTTCCTTCGAGAGTTTCGAGAATCCGAGCGAGCGGGCCCGGGGTCGAATATTGATAAATTTGAAAGAATGCTAGGAAATGGATAATTAGGCCATGTAATTGAATATTTGAATCCTTATTGATATACTTGAGTTGATTATGCCTAGATAATACCATTCCGGAGTCAAATTCTAAAGAAAAGGCGGTGTTAGAGGGTTGATTGCTATACTTTGGACCCGAGATAAGTGTTCGGTCTAACCTTAGCTTGAGGGAATAGGAGTTGAGTATAATTTGCTACTTGCTAATTGTCAAATACGATGTATAGGCATGGTGACGAGTATCTATACGTTGATGTCTAGCATGACCGTGATTCCTTATATTGTGAATATTATGATTTTGTGGTAATTTCCATGCTTAATTGATGATTTCTATATGTTGTGAAGAATATGTGATGGGAATCGTATTCTGTAAAATTTGTTGGAGCATTGGCTCAAATTGTGAAACGAATAATGAAGAATTATGAGATATTACATCATTTGGAGTATTGGCTCAAGTGATAGAACAAAACATAGAAATGAAAGTGAAAGAAAGAGAAAGAGTTATTGAAATATACCCTTGTCGGAATATGATTGAGCAGTTGATGTTCCCTTGCCAGGATTTAATTGTTTAATTGATGTTACCCTTGCCGGAATTTAATTGTTTAATTATTTTTCCCTTGCCGGGATTCCTATATCTATTCTATTTACTTCCTTGCCCTTGGTTGTGATTGTTGTTTGGGTGAGGAAGAGTGTTAAAGCACGAAGGGTGATGCCATGCATTGTTTGATATTGTCTCCCTTGCTGGGATGTTGAGATTTCTGTTGTTGTTCCCGTGCCGGGATTTCTATTTCTATTCTGTTTACTTCCTTGCCCTTGTTTGTGATTGTTGTTTGGGTGAGGAAGAGTGTTAAAGCACGAAGGATGATGTCGTGCATTGTTTGACATTATGAGGAAAGAGTGTAAAGAACGAAGGGTGATGCCGTGCCGTACAATATACCATTCCGTACCATATTCATTGATTATACAGTGAGGGAAGAGAGTAAAAGCACGAAGGGTGATGCCGTGCCTTGATTTACATTGATTTCATTATACATTGCATAGTGAGGAAAGAGAGTAAAAGCACGAAGGGTGATAACGTGCTATGATTTACATTGATTACATTATACATTGCATAGTGAGGAAAGAGAGTAAAAGCACGAAGGGTGATACTGTGCCACCATTTACATTGATTACATTGTACATTGTATAGTGAGGACGAGAGTAAAAGCACGAAGGGTGATGCCGTGCAAGTTTGTGATTTCTTGTCCTTATTGATATGCTGGCTTTGTTGTTCTTTTACTTATTGAGATTTCTTATATGAAACTGTTATCTCCCCACAGCATGTTCCCCTTCCTTGATTCGTTGTTTTTCCTCTATATTTCTTATCCGTTGCACACATGTATATTTATTTATTTGAACTGCACAGGTTTATTTGGTAATCTGGTTCTAGCCTTGTCACTACTTCGCCGAGGTTAGGCTAGGCACTTACTCAGTACATGGGTTCGGTTGTACTGATGCTACACCTGCACTTCTTTATGTTGTACAGATTACGCAGCCAGACCCAAAGGACATCATTAGTGGGAGTGTCTTCCAGCTCATCATAGAGGCTTCAAGGTATACCCGCTGGCGTTCGCGGGCCTTGGCGTCTCTTCCATCCTTTTATCTTCGATTCTGTCTTGTTTTTCCTTTAGCTTCAAAGGCAGACATGTATTTCCTTTCAGACTTGTATTTAGCACTCTTAGACAGTTGGTGAGTTTGTGACTCCAGGTTTTGGGAAATTTTGCGTCGTTGTATTATGATTGTCCTTACTTAGCTCGGGACTATATTTATCCCGCTGATTAAATTTCGAATTATTTTAGCTTATTCTGAAAAATTGAGATTATTATGCTAGTTTAGCTATATATGTTGGCTTGTCTAGCGGGTTCAACGTTAGACGCTATCACGGCCCGATGGTGGGACTTCAGGGCGTGACAGATACATGATTTAATTCAATATCATTTGATAAACAATGAGTTAAATAGATAAATTGAACAGTAAAATAAATCAAACCAGTGTTCTAGAAATGTTTCGACCTCGATTCGAGATGGTCTTGAGGTTGTATAACAAGAACAGTAAGAAATGGAACAAACAATTATGAACAGTAAGTGAAATAGAGGACAACATATGTGTATATTCTTTTCAGTAAATAATGATGGTTACAAATGAATGGGGTTCCTCCTTATATAATAGAGGAATCCTAAATAAGGTACAATTCTAATAACGGAAATAAATCCCATGATTGGATCAATAACCACTTTGATTTGATCTGTTCCAGGATCTCCATCGTGATCTTCGACCAGTTACTGATATCTCGTCATTCGGTTATTACGTCTTACTCTAGGTCAGTCGTGTTTGGTCTCAATTGTTGCTGGCCTCGATCTCAATGAGCACTTCGATCTCCAGGATCGATGTTCTATCTTCGAGCTCAAGCCTGGTCTATTACGAGCCTACCTCGAGGCAACTTTCATGCTTATGAAGTCAAATATGCCCGATTTCGACCATATACGTATCAATTGGAGGACAACTACACAATATTTGGTTGGATATACTCCTAACTCTTGATTTTTGTCTTTCAAAATTGTTATAATGAGCATTATGGTTTTGTTCACTAATGTGGCTCAAAAAACTTACCGAAGTGGATGCCAAGGCACTCTGATGAGAGAGAAGCCTTTTTGGAGGCATCATTAAACCTAGCGGTGGTGACATGACAGTTATCCATTCATGTTATCCATTAAAAATGTGTTAGATAAGAACAGATTATCCACATAGAAAATGGATAACCAATGGATAATTAATGGATTTAACTTTTACATTTGTGAAGCCTCAAATTAGGGGTTCGTTAAGTTTCTAAGACTATAAATTCTCTTAAAAGTGATCATATTCAAGAAGTCATAGATAATATGGATATGTATGTGATCTGCCATATTATCTACCGGTTAACCCATATTTTTGTCCATATTAAATATGGGTCAAGTCGGATAATTTATCCACTTTTTGTATTTCCCGTATTCGACATGCCCATACCCGACCCGACCGTTTTCCACCCCTAATTAAGCCATTCCTATGCCACGTTAGTGGAAACATATACATGCAATACTATCAACTACTAAGACTTTCAATTGGTAAGAAAGATCTTATCCGATTTGCATCGATTAATCACATAATTAGTACTTTTAGTAATCTCCCACATAGCACTAGAAGTTAAATTATACTGCGACGAAATTAAATGTGATTTCTCAATCTTGTACTATTATATAATGACACATTGTACTCAAACTCAAGAGATCAATCTATGTGGGAATTTGCTTGTTCGTTATTCATAAACAGCTAAGGGGGTCAATTAACTGCAGCATATAAAGAAGTGGATCGTTAAACCTTTACCCTGCATGGCTGCATCTCGTCCTATTTTTTATATACTAGTAAAAAGCAGACTTAATCTTTTTATCTTCACAAAAGTTGTAGATCTATATCTTAGCTTTCTATGGAATTATTAGTAGAGCTTATTACCTTCTTTATTCTAGTCTAATTTCTCTTTTAGAATCATTAAAAGAAACATCATTTTATTATACATGTTGTCTAAGTCTTCAATACTAACATTTGGACCTCTTATATACTTCCTCCGGTCCATAATAAGTGACAAATTTGTCTTTTTATTTTTTAAAATTACCCTTATATAAATATTCCTAAAAAGTATTTTACTCCTGATATTAATTATGCTGCAATATTTAACTAAGGGTAGTTTAATAATACTAATTATTTTTGTCTAGAGTTTTATATTTCTTTAATAGTTATGTTCAAAACAAATTAATCGCTTATCGTGGATCTGAGGGAAACACGAACAACTTTCTTTCTGGGAAATGTCCCCTAGTGTCATCAATTTGTTCATGTCCTTTTCTTTTCTTTTTCTTTGAGAAAGGGAAGGCCACACACGGGATACAGACAATATTGCTTTCAGAAAAGAAGTTCTCATAAACTATACCATAAAGAATCTAACACAGGACCACTCCTTAAAAGGTCTAAATTGCCATTAATATTGATTGTTGCAACTTGCAAGCAAGACCAAACATATCAACTCAACTTTGTCAACCCCTAAATTTTCCTAGATGTGGGCACCTTAATTAATTTGTGTCCAAATTATTTTCTGAATTTTGATTTTGGCAGATTAAAACTATGAATACGTCCATTTTGCATTCGATAATTCCAAACGATATTTTGTCTGTATTGGTGGTAAATAAAAGGTACACGTGAAATTATATTTAGCTAATAAATTATGATATGTAGAACAATAAGAAGATGACAACTGACATATATCATTTAGAAAATATGAAAAGCACAAGAAGTACGAGGCAAACACCCACAGCATAATGGAGAATCAACGTTCGAATCTAAACAACTGCGGAAAAGGCAAGAGCGGAATGAATCAAGCCTGAAAAGAGAAAAGATTCACGAACTTATAATTAATGAAGAAGGGGAATCAGAATCGTTACAAAAGCCTCATAGACAGTTACGATTACAATCATAACAGATAATTAATACCATTAAAGCTCATAATAATTCCACCATAAATAGGAGAAAACGTTGTATTTGTAAACTCCTATATAAGGGGAGAGAATCTCATTTTGTAAGGACACATTGTGAGTATTATCAAAATATATACACTTATTCTTACTTATTCAGTGCAATCAACTACTCTTTCTTACTTTTTGCTAATTTTATTTCCTTTTAAGTGAATTATTGAGGAAGTGAGGAATTATTCGGTTATAAGTAATCCAAGTTCTTTTAAAAATAGGCTTTGACTAATAAAAAAAATTTTGGTTAAACAAATTGATTCCGTTCCCGAGAATCTGATAATTTTTTTTTACTTTCCAAATCCTTCTTTCTCACAACAAAATCATGTCAATTGTCAACGACAATATCCAACAGGAGGGAGAATCTTCAATTCCTTCACCACAGGATTCTCCACATCATTCTCGAGAAGGAACTCCTAAAAGATCCGCATCTCACACAAATGAATAACATGGAGATGGGCAGACTGTCAAGTAAGATGCTTTAAAATAATTGATCGCGGAACATGTCAATAATGCTCTCCAAGATTTTGTTAGGGGATTACCAACTGCACCACCAACTCCTCCCCAAATAATACTACAACCATAGAAAATCCACGCTCAAGGCTTGCCAATTCAAGAAGCGGGGGAACTCCCAATGAATCACATGATGGGAGGTCAGGTACACCAAATAACTCTGATTTACAAAATTTGGTTCTAACTTTGAAAAACAGATGAAAGAGCAAAATTACCGCATTGAACAAATACCTGGTGTATCACCTGTGATTAAGGGAGTGGATATTGATAAAATATTCCTAACAACCTTGGAAGCCGAGCGCAGCCCCACTGCCCATTCCTAAGAAGTTCAAAATTTCTGACATCCCAAAATATGATAGAACAACTTACCCACGAGATCACGTAACCGCATTCACAACAGGCATAAACGGCAGTGATTTGACCAAACAAGAGATTGAGTCAGTTTTGATCAAAACATTTGGAGAAACATTCACGAAAGGGGCATTAACTTGGTATTCTCTTTTATCTGAAAATTCTATTAATTCTTTTGCTAAGCTTGCTTATTTATAAAAGCACATTCGGGAGCTCAAAAAGTTGAAAAGGGGATGAAAGATATTTTCAAGGTAAAATAAGGAGATATTGAGTTACTCAGGGAATTTGTGGATAGATTTCAACGTGAAAGAATGATGCTTCCACGAGTACCTGATAATTGGGTAGTCATGGCATTCACAAGTAATCTGAATGAAAAAAGCTCAAAAGCCATGAGGATATTCTAGGAAAGCTTACGAGAATTCCCTGCTACAACATGGAACGGTGTACATAAGAGTTATAACACCAAGCTGCGGATTGAAGAAGACATTGTCGCACAATCACAGGTTGATAAAAGAACAAATTTGAGGGGGTTAGAGTCTGAAAAAAGATCCGGTAAAAATAGACACGAGCCTTATATGGGACCCACGGGGCGAGACTCATGGTCCAAGCTAGAAAATATATGGTCTGATCCTAGATCGAGGAACAGAGACGTGGGATCATCATCCAGGTTCAGAAAGGAACGATATGTACGTGATAAAGATACCAAAACGAATGCAAGGATTGGTGATTATTAATCTAAGTTGGTAACTGTTCTAAGGAGTATGGGAGATAAGGTGCGGTGGCCAAAGGAAATGAGATCAAACCCAGGAAGAATAAACCAAGATTTTTGGTGTGAGTTTCATAACGACCATGGCAATAAAATAGCTGATTGCAGATTATTGCAAGGTGAGGTAGAGCATTTGCTAAAGCAAGGATATTTAACCGACATGTTCAGCGAGAAAGGTAAACAATCTTATATGAAAAATAGACAAGAACCTCCAAAACCCTCATCTCTAAAAAGAACAGTTAAAGTGATAAGCGGAGGAGAAGAAGTCAATGGTGTGACATACACAGCTGCGAGAAAGACGCCAAATTCACGGTAACCCACGAGAAGCGAGTTCGTCAAGTTTTGGAGGAAGATAGTATAACGTTTGATGATGCAGATGAAGATGGCTTGATGATCCCTCACAATGATGCGCTGGTAATATCTTTACTTGTACATGATACTAATGTAAAATGAGTTTTGATTGACCCAGGTAGCTCCATGAATATTATTCTTCTACGAGTGGTGAACGAAATGCAAATCAGCGACAAGATGGTACCAAAAGCACGTTCCTTATCTGGATTCGATAATTCAACCGTTATTAAGAAAGGGGAGATAGTGCTAGCCACATTTGCAGAAGGAGTTATCAAAGATACGAAATTCCAAGTAATAGACACAGACATGGCTTATAATGTGATTCTCGGGAGACCATGGATTCATGACATGGATGTTCTACCGTCTACATTACATCAAGTCATTAAGTTTCCTTAGAAGTGGGGAATTCAACAAATCCAAGGAGATCAAAAAGTTTCTAAGAATATCAATTCAGTGGTGGATTCACACAAAGAAAGAAAAGATACAAACAAGAATCTCGTTGAAGACGTGGTAAATTAGATCTCATCTGAAAGTGGCTCAAGGAAAACATATGTGGATTCGAGACCAGATGTCATTCAAGAACCAAAGGAGAATGAAAAAAACAAAACAACAATTGAAGAGCTCGAAGCTGTTGTATTATTCGAACAATGGTAAGACCAAAAAGTTTATATTGGAGCGAAGCTGAGCCTAGAAATGAGAGGTAAGTTAGTTGAATTTTTTAAATCTAACACAGATTGTTTTTCCTGGTCGCATTCAGATATGACAGGTATACCTCCGGAGATGATTACTCACAAATTGAATGAAGATCCATCGTACCTACCTGTCAAGCAAAAGAAGAGGAAGCAAGGATCTTTCAAGAATCAAGTGATTCAGGATGAGGTACAAAAATTCTTAAAAATCGGTTCAATGCGGGAGGTAAACTACCCGAACTAGTTAGCTAATACGGTGGTAGTTCCAAAAAAGAATGGAAAATGGAGGGTTTGCGTAGATTATACTGATTCAAACAAAGCTTGCCCAAAAGATTCATTCCATTTACCACATATATATCAATTGATTGATTCTACGGCAGGTCATGAGTTGTTGAGTATTTTAGATGCATATTCAGGTTATAATCAAATAAAGATGGATCTCCCAGATGAGGAAAAAACTTCGTTTATTACAGACAAGGGGACTTATTGTTACAAAGTTATGCCTTTTGGTTTGAAAAATGTTGGGGCCACGTATCAAAGATTGGTGATCAAGATGTTTCACGAACACCTGGGAAAGACTATGGAAGTCTATATCGATGATATACTAGTCAAATCGACACAAGCAAGAGATCTCTTTCAACACCTTTCAAGCACCTTTGAAATTTTCCGCAAATACAATATGAAATTAAATCTAGAAAAATGTGCCTTCGGCGTGACTTCAGGTAAGTTTTTAGGTTTTCTTGTATCTAACAGAAGTATTGAAGTAAACCCTACACAGATCAAAGCCATTGAAGAAATTCCATATATACTCACGAGCAAAAAAAAGGTACAAAGGCTGGCAAGAAGAACAGAAGCTTTGGGAAGATTTATTTCCAAATCTTCAGAGAATTTAAATTCTTTTCAGTATTGAAAAAGCAAAATCATTTTGAGTGGACTGATGAATGTCAACAAGACCTCAAAAATTTAAAAGCATATTTTTCAAATCCACCACTACTTGCTAAACCAAAGGATGGAGAGAGGTTACCCGTCTATCTCGCAGTATCATAAATGGCAGTAAGTGCAGTTTTAGTACGAGAAGATAAAGGCAAACAATCACCAATTTATTATGTTAGTAAATCTTTGTTAGATGTTGAGACTCGATATCCTCACTTAGAAAAACTTGCTCTGGCATTAGTTATGGTATCTAGAAAATTGAGACCTTATTTTCAATGTCATCCTATCTCCGTAGTAACTGCTTACCCTCTATGGAATATACTACATAAACAAGAATTGTCTAGAAGGTTAGCTAAGTAGGATATAGAACTTAGCGAATATGATATTATGTACTAACCTAGAACTGCAATAAAATCACAAATTTTACCAGCTTTTGTAGCAGATTTCAGCACAGAAATAGTTCCTGAAGCAGAAAAAGAACTACAGGTGTTCACCGGATCTAATCCAAGTACACGGACTCTATTTACTGATGGATCCTCAAATGTTAAAGGAGCAGGTTTAGGTATTGTTTTAATCACACCTTCGGGAGAAAGTACAAGAAAATCAATAAAATGTTATCCCATTACTAACAATGAAGTAGAGTACGAAGCTGTGATTGCAGGTTTGGAACTGGCACGAGAATTGGCTATAGAGAAAATAGTAATTAAAAGTGATTCCCAACTGTAGTTAACCGGATACAGGGGACTTATATAGCTAGATAGACACGAATACATCAATATTTGGAAAAGGCACGAGAATTGATAAGACAATTTAAATCATGGAAAATTATGCAAATACCCAGAGAGGAGAATGCGGAAGCAGATGCATTAGCAAATCTCGAGTCAGTTGCGGTGATAACAAATGCAAAAAATGCTATCGTGATACATTTGTTTCATTCGGCACTAGACCAAGATAAAATAAGGTAAATTTCAATAATTTAACTTGGGACTGGAGAAACGAATTTTTTAATTTTCTGCAGTATGGAACCTTACTTGAAGACAAGAAAGAGTCTCAGCTACTTCGACGAATAGCTTCCTATTACTTCTTAATTTGAGGAAATCTATATCAAAAGATGTTCGAGGGACATTTAGCAAGATTCCTTGGTCCTGGTCAGATAGAATATGTGATGAGGGAAGTATACGAATGACATTGTAGAAACCAAATGGGTAGAGGTAGGAGCCTTAAAACAGGTGCGAGAAAATGAAGTCATGAACTTTATTCGGCGAAATATTATATGTTGTTTCGGAGTACCAAGAGAAATCGTATGTGATAATGTCCCACAGCTCATAGGCACGAAAGTCACATAATTTTTCCAGAGTTGGAAGATCAAACAAATAACTTCCTCACCTTATCCCCCTGTGGCTAATGGAAAAGATGAATCAACAAATAAGGTTATTATTGATATTTTGAAGAAGAGATTAGAGGAATCAAAAGGTAAGTGGCCCGAGGTGTTACCAGTAGTATTATGGGCTTATCGAACGACAGCAAAGATAGACATGGGAGAGACTCCATTTTCACTTGTGTATGGTGATTAAGACTTAATTCCAGTTGAAATAGGTGAGCCAAGTACGAGATTTACACAAGAAACTGAGGAATCAAATGGTGAAGATATGAGAACAAATTTAAATTTACTCGAGGAAAGAAGAGAAGCGGCTCTAATAAGAATGGCATCTCAGAAGCAAATTATTGAACGATACTACAACAAGAAAGCTCATCTGAGATACTTCAATATTGGGGACTTCGTTCTCAAAAAGGTTTTTCAATCAACAAAAGCAGCTGGTGCAGGGAAGTTGAGTCTAAATTAGGAAGGTCCTTACAATAGTTGAAGCATCGCTGGAAAAGGTGCTTATGAGTTGGAAACCATGGAAGGCAAATTGGAATGTTATTCCTTTGAAGAAGTATTACTTCTAGGCAAAGGACGTACCCGCAGTCAGGTATCAAGCAATTGTGTTTTTATTTTGTTATTTTAAATTATACTAACAATTTTAGATGATAGGAAAAACGCTAGCCCACACTAAATGATAATATTAGACCCAAAAGACACGCGGAATACATAATTATTCTCGGTCTAGGTTACAACCTTTCTAATGGAAATAAAAACGGTTAAGCAGTCATCATCTAAATTTATACCTTTGAGTCCCGTATGTGTTTTTCTTTTTAGGAAATGGGCCAAATGGAAGGAATAATCAAGTGCTCGAGATTTCATACATCAAAGCTCTAACACTTGGGGGACTGTAGATATGAAGGTTTTGTAAAACCTAAGACATATGAGGTATTTATAAGGAGTTACCATCATATAAAGTAAGTCATGATGAAGTGTCATAATGAAACCGTCACTTCGTGACTGACGCAGCGCAGAAAAGCCCTAAAATGCTGAGAAACCATAGAACCAATCATTAGAATCCACGTGGAATATGCGTTAAATATAAGTGACATACGACGTGTTGGTTCTGAAGAAAACACAATGATGCTTGGGAAACGGCGGCAAAGTATCCCCGCCATAAATATATACCACTTCTCTAATATTCAATTGTAGAATATTCAGAAAGTGGCAGGACTATCTGTATTTGTGGTAAATAAATGGTATACGTGGAATTATATGTAGATGAAAAGCATGATACGTGGAAAAATGAGTAGATGACAACTAGTGTATATAATTTAAAAGATATGTAAAGCACAAGAAGTACAAGGTAAACACCCACGGGATAATGGAGAATCAATGTTCGAATCTAAACAGATGTTGAAGAGGCACGAGCGGAATGAATCAAGACTGAAAAGAGAGTAGATTCACGAACCTATAATTAATGAGGAAAGGGAATCAGAATCGTAAAAAAATCCTCATAAACAATTATGATTACCAATCTTAACAGACAATTAATATCATTAAAACTCATAATGATTCCGCCATAAATAAGAGGACACGTTATATTTGTGAACTCCTATATAAGGGGAGAGAATCACATTTGTAAGGACACATTCTGAGTATTATCGAAATATATTCACTTTTTCTTACTTATTCAATGCAATCAACTACTCTTTCTTTGTAACGACCCGACCGATCATTTTCAGATCCAGCGCGCCGTTCAGCAATTGCGAGTCATGAACAACTTCATTTCGGGTATTGTGACTTGTGTGTATGGCCAGAGTTGAAATTCATGAGGTTTGGATTTAAATTGAAAGGAAAATTCTCATTTCAGAAGCCTTAAGTTGAAGAAATTGAGTAAGACTGGAATTTTGAGTAAACGACCTCGGAATCAGGATCCGAAGGTTCCACCAGGTTTGTATGGTGATTGCGGACTTGGGTGTACGTCCGGATCGGGTTTTGGATAACCCGGGAATGTTTCAGCGTATATTATGGAAGTTAGCATTTTGGAAGGATTTTATGAATTTAGGCTTGAAGTGCATATCAGTGAGCTTTATGTCTGTTTGGGATTTTGAGTACGGGAATGGCTCCGTATGGTGATTCTAGAATTGGGAGCGCAGTCGGAAGTGCATTTGGATGTCTGTAGGTCATTTTTGAGTCATTTGGCTAAAGATAGAAATTTGAAGGTTTTTGAGAAATCCGGTCGGAAGTAGAAGTGTTGATATCGAGGTCCGAATGCGATTCCGGAAGTTAGAGAAAATGCATAATGTTGAATATGACTTGTGCAAAAAATTTTGAGGTCAATCGAAGGTGTTTTGGTTGGTTTCGGCATAGTTGGCGAAATTTAGAAGTTTCAAAATTTTTAGGCTTGAATTTGATGTGAATTTGGTGTTTTCGTGTTGTTTTTGGTGTTTCGAAGGCTCGAGTAAGTCTGTGTTATGTTTTGGGATAGGTTGGTATGATTGGATAGGGTCCCGAGGGCCTCGGGTAGATTCCGGGTGGTTAACGGATCAAAGTTGAAGGTTGGAAATGGCTGGTTTCTGCTGTCATCTGGTGCAACCGCACCTGCGAGGAATTGGCCGCAGGTGCGAGTTTATCTTGGCCTGGCTGGGAACCGCAGGTGCGATGAATATTCCACACCTACGAAGCTGCAGGTGCAATGAATATTCCACACCTGCGAAGCCGCAGGTGCGGGAAAAAGGACGTAGGTGCGAGTTGGCTGGAGACTTGGGAAACCACAGGTGCAGGTGAATTGGTCGCACTTGCGGGACCGCAGGTGTCGATGAAGGATCCACAGGTGCGGAAAAAGGGGCCTGGGCAGATTATTTTTTTAAGCGAGAGTATAGTTCATTTTCTTCACTTTCTTCATGGGTTAGGCGATTTTTGAAGAGCTTTTAAGAGGGATTTCACCCAGCTTCAAGAGGTAACTTCTTCTACTTGGTTCTAAGGTCAAATACAAGACATTGCATGGATTTTTGAGCATGAAATTGGTAGGAAAATTGTGAAACTTTGAAGAAAACTAGAATTTGGTAAAATTGGATTTATAACTACGAATTGGGCATGAACATTAGAGTAAATTATATAATTGAGTTAGTAAGGCTATGGGTAGAATGTATCTTCGAGAATTTCAGATTTCCGGGCACGTGGGCCCAAGGGTATTTTGGTCATTTCTCCAAGCGGAGTTGGGAAAGTATATAATCTGAATTGGATGAGAGTATTAGCATGAATTTTCATTGCTTTGTCATTTTTGTGGTAGTTTCGGAGCGTGGTGCGTCCGTTGGGGTCATCGGAAGGGCTTTGAAGCCGATGTTGGAACTTCGGAGCGAGGTAAGTGTCCTTTCTAACTTCGTGAGGGGGAATCGTCACCCTAGGTGAATTAATTCAGTATATGTTGTTATCTTTGGGGGCTACGTACGCACGAGGTGACGGAAGTCCGTGCGTAGCTACTAATATGCTTATGTCTAGGTAGTCTAGGACCCACTAGCATGCTTTATGTGTGTACATGAAACCCTGCCTGTATTATTGAACTATTTATATGACCGAAAAAATAGTTAAATGTTTAAAGGAAAGATGGAGTTCATACTGTTAACCTTCCAAAGAGAATGTGATTCCGCTGTAAATATATGTGTATCTGGATTAGGTCGTATCGAGGAATACCGTTAAATTGACAAATGAGTTTTAAAAAAAAAACAAATGATTTTGAAACCTATGTTCCATGCTTCTTTGAATATGGATTTTTACTATTTTTCATGAGAAAAACTATTGTTCTTAATCAAAATGGATTTAAACGTATGGAAATGCGTCACCACTCGAGTCGCAGGCATGATTCGCGATCGAGGGGAGCTTTATGTTAAATATATATATATATCTTTATCAAGTCAGCACACGAGTCGTAGTTATGATGCGCGGCCGTGGAATAGCTTATTATTATTATATCGAGCCAGCACGCGAGCCGCAGGTATGATGCGCGATCGTGGCATAGTTATTATTATTATCGAGTCAGCACACGAGTCGCAGGGATGATGCGCGGTCGTGGGATAGCTTATTATATCGAGTCAGCACACGAGTTGCAGGGGATGATGTGCGATCGTGGGATAGCTTATTATTATATCGAGTCAGCACGCGAGTCGCAGGTATGATTCGCGATCGTGGGATAGCTTTATGACCCCAGTCCCTATAACCACCTTTATGACTCTGGCGGGTTGTCTTGTCCTGGTATGTGTATGATCACTTGAGTTTTGAGTCACTTGTAACTGGAGTGTCAGGTATTTGTTAAAAGGAGATATTAGTACCTTGTTGTTTCTTTCAGTTATTATCTGGATTCCGTTATTTGCTATGCACTTGTTGCTAGCTATCTTTCATTCTATTGTATTTCATCATTGTTCTGTCAGATGTTGTATTGTCGGACCTTAGTAAGAGTCTAATTTTCCCCTCGTCACTACCTCTCTGAGGTTAGGCGGACGACTTACTGAGTACACATCATTTTCGTACTCATGCTGCACTTGTTGTGCATTTTATTACACAGGTATCTTCATGGCAATATGGAGGATTCGGAGACTTAGGCGAGCTGCATCTTCCAGAGGCGAGTTGCATCTTCCAGACGCGATCCGCAGCTGACAGAGTCACCATCATACTGTATCTATTTCATTCTAAGTTTCCTTGTCCAGTTGTATTTCGGACAGGCTTGTAATATTTGTAAAATTCATAGAAGTTGCTCATGTACTTGTGACACCGGGTTCCGGGGACGTGTTGGGATTTACTTCATTAAATTAAATTGATGTACTGTCATATTTAAGTTTACTAAAATTTATTTGTTTGATTATGAGATGCAAGAGAAAGTAACGATTTCGAAAATGTTAAAAACTGGAAAGTTATTTCAATAAATTAATGTTTTGGCTTGCCTGACCTTGTGTCCGGCGCCATCACGGCCTTAGGGATTTTGGGTCGTGACATTCTTATTTTTTGCTAATTTTATTTCCTTTTAAGTGAATTATTGAGGAACTGAGGAACTATTTGGTTATCAGTAACCCGAGTTCTTCTATAAATAGGCTTTGACTATAAATCTTATTTTTTGGTTAAGCATTATCTTAGTTTTAATTTTGTGCATCGAGAAGTGATTTTTATTATCAGGTTCTAATTTGACTTAAAAAAAAATTAAACAACTCTTTGTACAATATAGACAATATATATACCTTCTTGATCAAATTGTGCAAGCGCCTTGCGAGATAATTCTACAATCTTCACCCAACATTCTCGTCATGGTGGAGGTATATAGACGCTCAAATATGGGTTCGGGAGAACACATTAGCTTTTGCTTAAATAATATATTTATATTTAAAAAATTCATTAAATATTTGCTAGAAAAAAAATTTGTTATTGTGACGACCCGATCGGTCATCTTAAGAATTAACGCCCCGATCCCCTGTTAACTGTTTTCCCCAAGTCTATTTCTGCTTAATTGAATTGTCGGGATGTTCGGCTTTATGTTTCGGAGATTTTTAGGATATTTAGACCCTAAATGAGAGCTTAAGTGTTGGAAAGTTGCCCGTAGTCAGATCAGTGTGAAGACGGCCTCGGAATGGAAATCTGATGGTTCCGTTAGCTCCGTTAGGTGATTTCGGGGTTGGGAGCGTGTTCGGAATGTATTTTAGAAGTCCGTAGCTTATTTAGGCTTGAAATGCCGAAGTTTGAATTTTTGGAGTTTGTGGTCCGATAGTGAATTTTTTATCCAAGGGTCGGAATGGAAGTCCGAAAGTTGCAGTAGTTTCATCATGTCATTTGGGATGTGTGTGCAAAATTTGAGGTCATTCGGATAAGTTTAGACGTGTTTCGGCGTCGGATGGGAATTCGGAATTTTCTTAAGTTTCTAGGCTTGAACCTATGCATAATTGATGTTTTTGATGTTAAGAGACGTGTTTTTAAGGCTAGAACTAGTTCAAATAAGGTGTTAAGGTTGGTTAGTGGTTATGGTTGAGGTCCCGGGGGCCTCGGGGTTGTGTCGGATTCTTAACGGGTGAAATTTGGGAGAATTGTTACTGCTGAACCAGATCTCTTCTGGTGTCTTCGCACCTGCGAAGGTTTTTTTTCCGCAGGTGCGGCCTCGCAGGCGCGGTGGCCTTGATCGCAGGTGCGATAGGGGAGTCTTGGGCCAGTGGTCGCAGGTGCGACCTGGGTTCCGCAGGTGCGGGACCGCAGGCGCGGCCAAATGACCGCAGGTGCGGCCCCAGTGCAACTTTAGTGAATTTCCTACCTGCGATGCTTTTTCCGCAGGTGTGGTACCGCAAGTGCGGTGATCGAGTCCGCAGGTGCGGATTGCCTGGGTATTTTGTTCCGAAAATCCGAGAGTTCATCTCATTATTCTAAAAATCGGGTAAGAGCTCAAGAAGTGGCGATTTTCTGTGGATTTCAAAGAGGAGGATCATAGGTAACATTTCCTAATCCTAATTCATTGTTAGACAATTAATTCCCGTTGTTTTCTTTAGTTTAATTATCAAAAATGGGGGGAAACCCATAGGAAAGGGATGAGATTTCCCAATCCGAAATTCTGGAAAATTACGAGGTTTTTGGCATCAAATTTCGATTGTTTCTGGTTAAATGAGTTCGTGAGTGAATGGGTGTCCGGAAAATATAACTTTTACCCGATTTCGAGTCATGGGCCCGAGGGGCGTTTTGGTCATTTTACATAATTTCACGCCTTAGCTTGAATTAAAAAGTATAATCAGTTGCATGAGATGTTATTTACGATCTGTGATTGAATTGTATAGATTTGGGCCATTTGGAGTCGGATACTCGTGGCAAACGTGTGGTTTCAAGTTGATATTGAGCCGGTTCGAGGTAAGTGTCTTGTCTAACTTTGTGTGGGAGACCTTTCCCCTTAGGATGTGATATTTGGTAATTGTATGCCTGGTGCGTGAGGTGACGAGCGCGTACTTGTGCAAATAGTTGAAAATCTGGTTTTACTTTAAATATTTAGACTGAGTTTCTTTCTTACCTTCTTTATTCTTCTTGCAATTATAGCCTATGTTAGTTTAGAAAAAAATGCCTAGTTGACTTAAATTGCCTATTTGCTTAAGTTGCTTTAATTGTACTACGCGAAGCGTGTTAGACTAGAATTACTTGTTGCCTTGTATTTTTGCACTCTAAATTTGGATGTCTTCTTGTTGTGGCTGCTTATTTACTTTGGGAATACGGGACGGTACCCCGGGAGATCCCCCTGCATATTTACTTTGGGACTACGGGACGGTATCCCGGGAGATCCCCCTGCATATTTACTTTGGGACTACAGGAAGGTATCCCGCGAGATCCCCCTGCTTATTTACTTTGGGACTACGGGAAGGTATCCCGGGAGATCCCCCTGCACTTTGATAGTTGGACTACGGGACGGTATCCCGAGAGATCCTTCGGATATACATATGATGGACTACGGGACGGTATCCCAGGAGATCCTTGAGATATACATATGATGGACTACGGGAAGGTATCCCAGGAGATCCTTCGGATATACATATGATGGACTACGGGACGGTATCTCGGGAGATCCATTGGACATTTGAGAAAAGGACTACAGGACGGTATCCTGGGAGATCCTCGTTGTTACTATTGTCATTATGTTGTACATCTTCGGTGTTTACTCTGTTCTTGTGTTTTTGTTATTGCCATGTTTGACCTATCTTATTTCACTGTTGTACCTATTATTACCCCCTTGTTTTCATACTGTAAATTCCTATTATATTGTTTGACCTCAATAGGGCCCTGACCTTCCTCGTCACTACCCGACCGAGGTTAGGCTTGGCACTTACTGAGTACCCCTGTGGTGTACTCATGCCCTTTATTGCGCATGTTTTTCATGTGCAAATCCAGGTACCTCCACTCAGGCGCACTATCCCCAAGGGTGAGAGATACAGCAGAGACTTCGAGGTACATCTTCCGCGTCCGCAGACCAGGAGTCTCTATCTTATTCCAGCTTTTCGTGAAAAGTCTATCCTTCCTTACAGTTGTATAGATATTCTGGGGTTAGAGCAATGTATTAGATTTTGTTAGCCTGTGGTTCCCGTGAGTTTCCGAGTTTTTGGGGTGATGTTGTAGATTACCATGTTGTTTTGAGTTATATATGCCAAGTGGCATTTATATAAAGTCTTTCTCTTAGAGTGTTCAGCTTCTTTTTACTTACTTATTTCCGCATTTATGTTGTTATTCCGCATTGTTAGGCTCACTTAGTCATAAGGACTAGGTGCTGTCACGACATGTTCATGGAGGGCGAGCTTCGGTCGTGACAAGTTGGTATGAGAGCTCTAGGTTCATAGGAGTCACGGAAAACAGGCCGGTTTATTAGAGTCTCGTTGATCGGTACGGAGACGTCTGTACTTATCTACGAGAGGCTATTTAACTGTTTAGGAAAAATATTCATTTCATTGAATTCCTTGTCGTGCAATATCGTTTGACATCAATTCTAAACCTCTGTTTTCTATTCTCTCACAGATAGTGAGGACACGTACTACTCGGGACGATCAGGCACTCGTGCCCCCTACAGCAGCCACCAGAGGCCGGGGCCGGGGTAGAGGCCGGGGACGCGCATGTGGTGCAGTGAGAGCACATGCGCGAGCTGCCGCCGAGGTACCACCTGCAGATCCAGCCGAGGTCCAGACACCTACCACGCCTACTGCCGCAAATACTCCAGCTCTTCAGGAGACATTAGCTCAGTTTATGCCCATGTACACCACTCTGGCTCAGGCAGGGTTGTTTCCCCTTGCTGCAGCCACATCTCAGGCCGGGGGAGGAGCACAGACTCCCGCCGCCCCCACTCCTGAGCAATGAGTGCATGTGGAGCAGGTCCCAGAGGTCATTCCTGTACCGTTTGTAGTGCCAGCTCAGCCCGAGGATAGGTCAGCTGCTTCAGAGGACGAGCAGCGGAGACTTGAGAGGCTCAAGAAGTATGAACCTCCGGTATTCAGTGGACTAGCATCAGATGATGCCTTGGGATTTCTAGAGGAGTGTCACCGTATTTTTCGCACTATGGGCATAGTCGGATCTAGTAGTGTTTCCTTTACTACCTTCCAGCTTCGCGGGGCCGCCTATGATTGGTGGCACACCTATGAGTTAGACAGTCCAGACGAGGCTACTTCACTGACCTGGACCCAGTTATCAGATATGTTCCTGAGAGAGTTTGTGCCTCATATCCTCAGGGACGCATGGCGCACAGAGTTTGAGCATTTGCGCCAGGGGCTATGACAGTTTCAGAGTATGATATCCGTTAAACCAGATTGGCTAGGAATGCACCGGCTTTGGTTGCTACTGTCCGCGAGAGGGTTCGCCGGTTCGCCGATTCATCGAGGGTCTTATCCCACCATTCAGATCTAGTGAGCATTGCTAGGAGGATCGAGGGTATGCTCTCTAGGGAGCGAGAGGAGAGGGAGGCCAAGAGGTCTCAAGAGTCGGGCCACTACTCTGGTGCCCGTACCCCAGCAGTAGGTCATCATGGTAGGGGTTATATGATCCGCCCAGTTCATTCAGCTCTTCCAGCAGCCATCGGTACCCCAGCTCCACCCAGGCCTCAGGAGCCTTACTATGCACCTCCAGATTCTAGCGCGCCTCCTACGCGGGGTGCTTTCAGGGGTCAGTCTAGCAGACCTGGCCCTATCCAGTCACAGCCACCACGTCCTCTCAGATCTTGTTTCAAGTGTGGCGATACACGCCATGTGGTTAGGGACTGCCCCGGACTTAATAGGGGTGCATCTTCACAGCCTTTTCAACCACAATGTGCTCAGCAGAGTTCTCAGGCCATGATCATAGCTCCAGTTGCTACCCCATCTGCCCAGCCAGCTAGGCGCAGAGGTCGGGGAGGTAGAGGTCACCCTCGAGGGGGAGGCCAGTCCACATATTATGCTATTCCTGCTCGTACCGAGGTTGTTGCCTCCGATTCTGTCATCACAGGTATTATACTGGTTTGTCACAGAGATGCATCGATTCTATTCGATCCAGGCTCCACATATTCTTATGTGTCTTCTTATTTTGCTCCGCATTTGGGTATAGCCCGAGATTCTTTGGGTTCTCCTGTTTATGTTTCTACTCCTGTGGGAGATTCTCTTGTTGTGGACCGCGTTTATCGGTCGTGATTGGTTACTATTCGTGGTTTTGAGACCAGCGTGGATTTATTGTTACTCGATATGGTGGATTTCGATATTATCTCGGGCATGGACTGGTTGTCGCCCTATTATGCTATTCTTGATTGTCACGCTAAGACCGTGACGCTGGCTATACCAGGTGTTCCGCGTGTTGAGTAGAGTGGTACTTTATATAACACTCCCAGTAGTGTTATCTCTCTTCTTAGAGCTCAACGTATAGTTGAGAAGGGGTGTGCCGCGTATTTGGCTTATATGAGAGATGTCAGTGTTGATACCCCTTCTGTTGATTCAGTTTCAGTGGTACGGGATTATCCCGATGTGTTTCCAGCTGATCTTCCGGGCATGCCACCCGATAGAGACATTGATTTGTTGTCGGGAACTCAGCCCATTTCCATTCCTCCTTACCGTATGGCTTCTCCTAAGTTGAAGGAATTGAAGGATCAGTTACAAGAATTGCTTGATAAGGGTTTTATTCGACCCAGTGTTTCACCTTGGGGTGCTCCTGTCTTATTTGTGAAGAAGAAAGATGGTTCTATTCGCATGTGTATTGATTATCGCCAGTTGAATAGGGTTACAGTAAAGAACCGTTATCCCTTGCCTCGTATTGATGATCTATTTGACCAGCTTCAGGGTGCACATGTATTTTCTAAGATTGATTTGCGCTCAGGTTACCATCAGTTGAAGATTCGGGAGCCGGATATCCCGAAGACTGCTTTCCGAACTCGGTATGGCCATTACGAATTTCTAGTTATGTCTTTCGGGCTGACTAATGCCCCCGCAGCATTTATGCATTTGATGCACAGTGTGTTCAGGCCATATTTTGGCTCGTTCGTCATTGTTTTCAAAGAAGATATTCTTGTTTACTCCCGGAGTCGGGAAGATCATGAGCAACACCTGAGGTTAGTGTTTCAGACATTGAGAGAGAAGAAGTTGTATGCAAAGTTCTCAAAATGAGAGTACTGGTTTAGTTCTGTGGCATTCTTAGGCCACGTGGTATCGAGTGAGGGCATTCGAGTGGATCCAAAGAAGGTAGAGGCCGTGCAGAGTTGGCCCAGGCCATCCTCAGTTACAGAGATTCGCAGTTTCCTTGGCTTGGCAGGTTACTACTGCCGTTTTGTGGAGGGATTTTAATCGATTGCAGCCCCTATGACTAGATTGACTCAGAAGGGTGTTCCATTTCAGTGGACAGATGAGTGTGAGGCGAGCTTTTAGAAGCTCAAGACAGCTTTGACTACAGCCCCAATCTTGATCTTGCCTACTGGTTTGGGGTCTTATATAGTTTATTGTGATGCCTCGCGAGTTGGCATTGGAACAGTGTTGATGCAGGACAGTAGGGTGATTGCCTACGCATCCAGACAGATGAAGATACATGAGAAGAATTACCCTGTCCATGACCTTGAGTTAGCTGCCATTGTTCATGCCTTGAAGATCTGGCGTCATTATTTGTACGGTGTGCCTTGTGAGATTTATACTGACCATTGGAGTTTGCAGCACATATTCAGGCAGAAGGATCTAAATTTGCGCCAGCGTAGATAGTTAGAGTTGCTAAAGGACTATGACATCACTATATTATACCACCCGGGGAAGGCCAATGTGGTGGCCGATGCCTTGAGTCGTCGGGCAGAGAGTTTGGGGAGTTTGGCATACCTTCCTACAGCTGAGAGGCCTCTAGCCTTAGATGTTCAGTCCTTAGCCAGTCAGTTCGTGAGACTGGATCTTTCTGAGTCTTGCCGGGTATTGGCTTGTGTGGTTTCTAGGTCTTCCTTATTCGACCGTATCAGGGAGCGGAAGTATGTTGATCCTCATTTACTTGTCCTCAAGGACACGGTCCAGCACGGTGATTCCAGAGATGTGACCATTGGAGATGACGGGGTATTGAGGATGCAGGGCCGGATTTGTGTGCCCAATGTTGATGGGCTTCGAGAGTTGATTTTGACAGAGGACCATAGTTCGCGGTATTCCATCCATCCGGGTACTGCGATGATGTATCAGGATTTGAGGCAGCACTATTGGTGGCGAAGGATGAAGAAGGATATAACAGAGTGTGTAGCCAAGTGCCTCAATTGTCAGCAGGTCAAATGTGTGCATCAGAGACCGGGAGGTTTGCTTCAGCAGATTGAGCTTCCAGAGTGGAAGTGGGAGCAGATAACCATGGACTTTGTGGCTGGACTTCCTCTTACTTTGGGGAAGCATGATGCTATTTGGGTGATTGTGGATCGGCTGACCAAATCAGCCCATTTCATTCCGGTACTGACTACTTATTCATCGAAGCGGTTGGAAGAGATTTATATTCGGGAGGTCGTTAGTATGCATGGTATTCCAGTTTCTATTATTTTAGACAGAGGTACTCAGTTCACTTCACGGTTCTGGAGAGCCATTCAGCGGGAGTTAGGCACCAGGGTGGAGTTGAGCACAGCATTTCACCCCCAGACGGATGGACAGTCCGAGCGCACTATTCAGATTCTTGAGGATATGCTCCATGTGCGTGTGATTGAGTTTGGAGGGTCTTGGGATTAGTTCTTTCCATTGGCGGAGTTATCTTACAACAATAGTTATCAATCCAGCATTCAGATGGCGCCGTATGAGGCTTTATATGGTAGGAGGTAGAAATCTCCGGTGGGTTGGTTCGAGCCGGGTGAGGCCAGGCTATTGGGCACAGAGTTGGTTCAGGATGCATTGGAGAAGGTCAAGGTGATTCAAGATAGACTCTGTACAGCCCAGTCCAGACAGAAGAGTTATGCGGACCGAAAGGTTCGTGATGTTTCATTTATGGTCGGAGAGCGGGTTTTGCTTCAGGTTTCGCCTATGAAGGACGTTATGAGATTTGGGAAGAAGGGGAAGTTGAGTCTGAGGTTTATTGGCCCTTTTGAGATATTGAGGCATGTTGGGAAGGTTGCTTATGAGCTTGACTTACCTCCCAGCTTGGCAGGAGTTCATCCGGTATTTCATGTTTCGATTCTCCGGAGGTATCACGGCGACCCATCCCATGTCTTGGATTTCAGCTCCATCCATTTGGACAAGGATCTATCATATGTTGAGGAACCTGTAGCTATATTGGACACGCAGGTCAGAAAGCTCAGGTCAAAGAATATTGCTTCAGTAAAGGTTCAGTGGCGGGTCAGCTGGCCGAGGAGGCGACCTGGGAGACCGATCAGGATATGCGCAGCAGTTACCCTCATCTTTTACCTACTTCAGGTATGTCTTTATGATTGTTCGAGGATGAATGAATTTTTAAGTGTGGGAGGATGTGATGACCCCGCCGGTCATCTTAAAAATTAATGCCCCGATCCCCTGTTAACTGTTTTCCCTAAGTCTATTTCTGCTTAACTGAATTGCCGGGACGTTCGGTTTTAAGTTTGGGAGAGTTTTGGGATATTTAGACCCTAAATGAGAGCTTAAGTGTTGAAAAGTTGCATGTAGTTGGAGCAGTGTGAATATGGCCTCGGAATGGAAATCCGATGATTCCGTTAGCTCCGTTAGGTCATTTCGGGGTTGGGAGCGTATTCAGAATGTATTTTGCAAGTTCGTAGCTCATTTAGGCATGAAATGCCGAAGTTTGAATTTTTTGAGTTTTTCGGTCCGATAGTGAATTTTTGATCCAAGGGTCGGAATGGAAGTCTGGAAGTTGCAATAGTTCCGTCATGTCATTTGGGATGTGTGTGCAAAATTTGAGGTCATTCGGATAAGTTTAGACGTATTTCGGCGTCGGATGTGAATTCGGAATTTCCTTAAGTTTCTAGGCTTGAACCTATGCATAATCGATGTTTTTGATGTTAAGAGACGTGTTTTTAAGGATCGACCTAGTTCAAATAAGGTGTTAAGGTTGGTTCGTGGTTTTGGTTAAGGCCCCGGGAACCTCGGGGTTGTGTCGGATGCTTAACAGGTGAAATTTGAAATTTGGGAGAATTGTTGCTGCTGAACCAGTCCTCTTCTGTTGTCTTTGCACCTGCAAAGGTTTTTTTCCGCAGGTGCGGCATCGCAGGTGCGGCGTCGCAGGCGCGGTGGCCTTGATCGCAGGTGCGATAGGGGAGTCTTGGGCCAATGGTCGCAGGTGCGACCTGGGTTCTGCAGGTGGGGGACCGCAGGCGCGGCCAAACGACCGCAGGTGCGGCCCTAGTGCAACTTTAGTGAATTTCGCACCTACGATGCTTTTTCCGCAGGTGCGGTACCGCATGTGCGGTGATCGAGTCCACAGGTGCGGATTGCCTGGGTATTTTATTCCAAAATTCGAGAGTTCATCTCATTATTCTAAAAATCTGGTAAGAGCTCAAGAAGTGGCGATTTTCTGTGGATTTCAAAGAGGAGGATCATAGGTAACATTTCCTAATCCTAAATCATTGTAGGACCATTAACTCCCATTTTTTTCTTTAGTTAAATTATCAAAAATGGGTGAAAACTATAGGAAAGGGATGAGATTTCCCAATCCGAAATTCTGGAAAATTGCGAGGTTTTTGGCATCGAATTTCGATTGTTTCTAGTTAAATGAGTTCGTGAGTGAATGGGTTTCCGGAAAATATAACTTTTACCTGATTTTGGAGTCGTGGGCCCAATGGGTGTTTTGGTCATTTTACCTAATTTCACGCCCTAGCTTGAATTAAAAATGTATAATCATTTGCATGAGATGTTATTTACGGTATGTAATTGAATTGTATAGATTTGGGCTATTTGGAGTCAGATACTCGTGGCAAACGTGTGGTTTCAAGTTGATATTGAGCCGATTCGAGGTAAGTGGCTTGTGTAACTTTGTTTGGGGGACCTTTCCCCTTAGGATGTGATATTTGGTAATTGAATGCCTGGTGCGTGAGGTGGCGAGCGTGTACTTGTGCAAATTATTAAAAATCCAATTTTACTTTAAATATTTAGACTGAGTTTCTTTGTTACCTGCTTTATTCTTCTTGCAATTACAGCCTATGTTAGTTTAGAAAAACATGCCTAGTTGACTTAAATTGCCTATTTTCTTAAGTTGCTTTAATTGTAATACGTGAAGCGTATTAGGCTAGAATTACTTGTTGCCTTGTATTTTTGCACTCTAAATTTGGATGTCTTCTTGTTGTGGCTTCTTATTTACTTTGGGACTACGAGACGGTATCCCGGAGATCCCCCTGCATATTTACTTTGGGACTACGAGACGGTATCCCAGGAGATCCCCCTGCATATTTACTTTGGGACTAAGAGACGGTATCCCGAGAGATCCCCCTATATATTTACTTTGGGACTACGGGATGGTATCCCGGGAGATCCCCCTGCTTATTTACTTTGGGACTACAGGACGTTATCCCGGGAGATCCCCCTGCTTATTTACTTTGGGACTACGGGACGGTATCCCGGGAGATCCTTCTGATATACATATGATGGACTACGGGACGGTATCCCGGGAGATCCTTCGGATATACATATGATGGACTACGGGATGGTATCCCGGGAGATCCACTGGACATTTGAGAAAAGGACTACAGGACGTTATCCTGGGAGATCCTCGTTGTTACTATTGTCATTATGTTGTACATATTCGTTGTTTACTCTGTTCTTGTGTTTTTGTTATTGCCTTGTTTGACCTGTCTTATTTCACTGATGTACTCATTATTACCCCATGTTTTCATACTGTAAATTCCTATTATATTGTTTGACCTCAGTAGGGCCCTGACCTTCCTCGTTACTACCCGACCGAGGTTAGGCTTAGCACTTACTGAGTACCCCTGTGGTGTACTCATGCCCTTTCCTGCGCATGTTTTTCATGTTTAGATCCAGGTACCTCCACTCAGGCGCACTATCCCCGAGGGTGAGAGATACAGCAGAGACTTCGAGGTACATCTTCCGCGTCCGCAGACCAGGAGTCTCTATCTTATTCCAGCTTTTCGTGAAAAGTCTATCCTTCCTTACAGTTGTATAGATATTCTGGGGTTAGAGCAATGTATTAGAGTGTTCAGCTTCCTTTTACTTACTTATTTCCACATTTATGTTGTTATTGCGCATTGTTAGGCTTACCTAGTCATAGGGACTAGGTGCCGTCACGACATGTTCACGGAGGTCGAACTGGGGTCGTGACAGTTATCTCATTCCTAACAAAGAGTTCGACAGAATGAACACAACATTAAAATTAATGTAGGTGTTACGGCTATAGATCTAATTATACAGCTGTATAGGGTAAAACATATTCATATTTTATGCTCACTTAATAGTGCGACACATGGAACTGGAGATACTGGAAAGCGAGGTAAGTGGGAATCAAGTCCGAAGGCAGCAATCTCAGTTGCCGCCGAAGAGAATGTTTCTCATAAAGTCAAATAAATGCTCGAATGGACCAAACACGGGTGCGCCGCCAGTATTGAAATGACCAGGTTAAACGAAATACACCCAGTTTTCATTCAAATCAAGTGTGACACCATAGTTGATACTGAAGCGGTTCAAGATGCCAAACATGCCAAAATATGATGGGACTTCAGATCCTCAAGAGCACATTACTAACTATACAACGGCGGTGGAGGGAACAACTTAGCTCCGCATGAGATTGAGTAAGTCTTATTGAAGAAATTCGGGGAGATATTCAGGAAAGAGGCCCTGACATTTTATTCATTGTTACTCGAGCACTCAATAGATTCCTTCAAGATGCTCGCGGATTCTTTTATCAAGGCCCATGCTGAGGCGAGGAAAGTACAGGCCTTAAAGGCTGACATATTCAGGATTGCATAAAGAGAACCTGAATTGCTGCGGGAGTTTGTAACCACATTCCAGAAAGAAAGGATGTTGCTACCGGTCATACCGGACAAATGGGAGGTGAGGCATTTATAAAGGGATGAACCCATGGAGTTCCGACGCTTCCTAGAAATTGAAAGAAAGTCTGATCGAGTTCCAAGCAACAACATGGGTGGATGTTCATAACCAGTTAGAGTCGAAGATAAGAATTGAGGATGACCAGCTGGGTTTCCCGACATCAACCGATGGTCGGGACCGGGAGAAGAATAAAGAGAAGTTGAATGATGATTTCGATAGAGACCGACGGTCTTTTAGAAGACAATTTTTTCCTTACGAAAGGGATGATGGACGTGGTAGAGGTTTCCGGTCAGCAGACAGGTTTGCCATCGATAGGAGAATGAATCGCAACCTAAATAACAAATTGTTGCAAGTAAAAAAGGTATCGGGCCCCGGGGACTCTACCTAACCCAGGTTGTCTTAATACAATTTCAACGCCGGTATAGTGGAACTAGTGTCGGCTATGAGAAACATTAAGAAGTACGTTTCCCAAGGCTGATGAGTTGTGATCCCAGTCAGAGGGATCCTAATTTATGGTGGGAGTACCATGGGACCAACGGCCACCGAACTAGGGTCTGCTGACATCTGCGCGAGGAAGTAACAACATTGCTGAAAAATAGATATCTCAGAGAGTTTTTAAGTGATCGGGCTAAAAATAACTACGGTCACAACCGGAATAACGCGGAATCCTCAAAAGCAGGGGAAGATTCCCCTCGTCTAACGATCAACATGATTTTCAGGGGAAACGAGATTAATGGTGTAACCTTTTCAGCAACGAAAAAGATAAAGGTATTAGTGACCCACAGTAAGAGACTCTGGGAAGTCGTTGAGGACGACCTCACGTTCAAGGAGGAGGATGCGGATGGACTTATGCTATCGCAAAGCAATGCCCTGGTAATTTCCCTTAATGTTTTGGATTTAAAAATTAAACGTGTTCTGGTACACCCAGGGAGTTTAGCCAATATTATCCAATGGAGAGTGATGGAACAAGCCAAGCTATTCGGAAGCATAATTTCGACCACAAAGCTCCTCTTCGGGTTCAATTTAGCAAGTGTGACAACCCGAGGGAATTTTCTGTTGCTCACAAATGTCGAGGGGTAATGAAGACGAGCTTTTTCTAAGTAATAGACGCTAATATGGTTACAGTATCATTCTTGGAAGACCATGGATGCACGTGATAAAGGTCGTGCCATCAACATTTCATCAACTTCTAAAATTCCCAACTTCGGAGGGAATTAAACAGATAAGAAGAGATCAACCGGAAGCAAGGGAGATGGATGTGATCTCAATTTCAAGTAGCAAAAGGAAAGGGAATGCGGCATAGAAATTCCAGGAACCAGCTCCTACTCCCGAGCCGAACAAAGTCAACAGGGGGAGGAGTCATCGGAATCCTATCAGGTACCAAGATATTTTCTGGTACCAAAAGAGACAGACACAACAGAATCTACGACGGAAGAACATAAGCAAGTAGCATTGTTTGAAAAAAATTTGGAAAGGAAGTTCCACTTGGTGATAGAACTAAACCCCGAGCTCAGGTCAGGATTTATTGAATTTCTTAAATTTAACCTTTACTGTTTTGCGTGGTCGCATACAGATATGACAGGTATTCCGCCATAAATGGTTGTGCACAAGTTAAGCTTCGATCCTAACATCCCTCCAGTAAGGCAAAAGAAATGCCCTATTGCCGAGGTCAGAAAAAAATTTGTCAAAGAAGAGGTAACTCGATTGCTTCATATTAGTTCAATTCAGGAGGTAAAGTATCCTGACTGGCTACCTAACTTAGTAGTAGTACCAAAAAATAACAACAAATTTTGCATGTGCGTAGATTATAAGGATCTGAATAAGGCGTGCCCAAAGGACTCGTTCCCACAGCCAAACATTGATCAAATGATTGATGTGACGGCCGAGCACGAGTTGATGAGTTTTTTCGATGCTTATTCCATGTACAACCAAATATTGATGAACCGGGAGGATGAGGAAAAAACTTAATTTATAATGTAACTTTGGTACATATTGCTATAACGTGATGCCTTTCGAGCTTAAGAACGCCAAAGACACTTATCAAAGTTTCGTAAACAAATGTTTTTAGAAAAAAATAGGGAAAACCATGGAAGTTTAAACACATACAAGAAACCTTTGACATCCCAAGGAAGCACAACATGAAGCTTAACCCTGAGAAGTGTGCGTTCGGAGTCAGCTCCGAATAAATTCTTAGGATTATTGGTATCGCAAACGGGGATCAAAGTTAATCCTGAAAAAATTAAAGCCATCGAGGATATCCCGAACTAGCTATCAAACGTGAAAGAGGTTCAAAGGTTGGCAGGAAGACTGGCCGCTTTAAGTAGATTCATTTCCTGATCTTTAGAAAAATGTCATCACTTCTTTTTACTCCTAAAAAAGAAGAAAAACTTTGAATGGACTCCGGAATGTCAGTAGGCTCTGAAGGATTTTGAAAAGGTATTTATCGAGCCCTCCATTATTTTCAAAATAGGAGGAAGGCGAACAATTGTTGATCTAGTTAGAAGTCTCAAAGGAAGCAGTAAGTGACGTTTAATTCCGTGAAGACAAAGGTATGCAATCTTTGATTTTTTATATTAGTAAAATTTTAACAGGAGCGTAAACTCGCTACCCGCATTTTGAAAAAATGGCCTTAGCTCTCGTAGTCGCCGCTCGAAATCTTAGGCGTTATTTCCTATGGCATCTGATAGCCGTGGTAGCCTATTTCTTGCAGAATATCCTTCACAAACCTAAACCTTCAGGTCGACTGGCCAAATGGGCAGTCAAATGAGAGAATTTGACACAGAGTATAAACTTAGAACTGTGATTAATTCACAAGTTTTGGCGACTTTGTGGCAAATTTCAGTCCAGGACTGCTACCTTTGGATACCAAAGAAGCGGTGATGGTGTCGGAATCGACATCGAGAGTCTGGACCTTGTTCACGGACAAAGCTTCCAATGTGATAGGGTCCGGGCTCGGTATAATACTAATCACGCCTTCGGGAGAAACCCTAAGGCATGCCATAAGGACTGTTCCTCTGACTAACAATGAAGCCGAGTATAAGGCTTTGATTGTAGTACTTGAGCTAGCCTATGGACTGGACTCCAAGGTCATAGAAATTAAATGTGATTCCCAACTGGTAGTAAATAAGGTCTACATAATCTTTGAAGCCAAAGAGGAACGCATGCAACAATATGTAGTGAAATTTCAGGCTCTTCTCGCACGGTTCAAGGAATGGTCAATTATCAACATATCTAGGGAAGAAAACGTGGAAGCAGATGCACTAGCCAATGTGGGCTCGTCCACGAAAATGAAGGGATCAGACTCTGGTAGAGTCGTGCAGCTTATACATTCGGTATTGGATATGGACAGTTATTATGAAGTAAAGTGACCAATTTGGTCTGGGACTGGATGAATGAGATCATTGACTATCTTAAGCACAGAAAACTACCCGAAGATCCAAACGAATAGCGTTGCGCACTAAAGCAGCCGGGTACTTCTTCAGGGGAGGTCAATTGAATAGAAACATTTTCAATGCCCGTTGGCTCGATGTTTAGGAGCCTCCGAAACTAGTTACGTCATGAAAGAAGTTCACGAAGGGATCAGCGAAAATCACTTAGGTGTGGACTCCTTGGTATTAAAGCAAATTAGGGAAAGACATTACTAGCCCCGGATGGAACAAGACGCTAAGGATTATGTTCAGAAATGTGATAAGTGTCAACGTCATGCACTTTTGGTGCATCAACTGGCAGAGTTATTGCACTCGATTTTGTAACCTTGGCCAATCATGAAGTGGGGGATGGACATAGTCGGTCCGCTGCCACCGGCTCCCGGTAAGTAAGATTTCTTTTGATTTTAATTGAATATTTTTGTAAGTGGGTTGAAGTAGGCCTTTACCACAAAATCGGCGAGCGCGAAGTGGTAGATTTCCTATGGGAAAACATAATTTGTAGGTTCAGGATACCAAAAAAGATATCTTGCGACAACGGGCCACAATTTATAGGCGCAAACGACACAAAATTCCTTGAAGACTTGAAAATCAAAAGAATCACGTCATCGCCATACCACCCAAGTGCAAACAGCCTTTCACAATTGACAAATAAAGTGATTATTTAAAATCTCAAAAAGAGATTGGATGCAGCCAAAGTGAAATGGCCCGAAGAGCTACCAGGGGTGCTATGGGCGTATCGAACAACGGCTAAATCAAGCATGGGGTAGGCATCTTTCTCTTTCGTATATGGAGAAGAAGCCATGATCCTGGTGGAAGTAGGAAAACCTACCATGAGATACTTTCGGGCGGACAAAGAAGCAAATAACGAAGCATCATTTGTCAGATTGGAGCTGCTCGACGAATGCAGGGAGTTGGCGCATATAAGGATGGGGGTCCAAAAACAGAGAATGGAAAGATATTAAAATCAACAAGCCAATCTCGTTATTTCAAACTGAGAGACTTGGTTTTAAGGAAAGTAACTCATAACACCTAGGAGCTCAACGTAGGAAAGCTGGGTCCAATGTGGGAAGGCCCCTACTTGGTTTAATTTGTCACCGACAAAGGATCATACGAATTCGCATCCTTCGCATTCAGACCAAAGATTATCCAACCATTCACTGGTGGAATGAAAATGAGCAAGACTTCCAGTGTTCAAATTCGCATCCTTCGCATTCAAACACTAGGGGGGTTTGATATGATAGTACGTCAACATAATTTCCACATAAATCGGGACTACAAAATTCGGTATCAAAGTTGGATCATTGGGACTGGGGACTGCGCGGCCATCCCCGTAGAAATAAGTTGTACAAATTATCCACAAGTAACAGTATTTTGCTTATGCACTTTCAGAAATGGAAGGAATAAAGTAAAGTCCTTTTACTTTTATCTTGTTTCTTGTCCGAACGATGAATTAATTTTATCATTTGAAAGTTAAAACAGGTACTTCAAATGATAGTGCCAGAATGGACATGAGACCTCCTCTTCAAGAGCGCTGAAAACATAAGAGGACCCTCTTTTACGAAACCTCAACAGTAAAGGGTTGATTCCGGAAGAACTTATGCCCGGAATCCAAATGCTATCAGGGAAAAATGCACTTCTATATAAGAAAAAAGCTTGCGTAATACTCAAACAAAAAATCACTTCTATATAACAACGTGTCAAGAAGCACAAGTACAAAAGTATGAAATAAAAAACAAAAAGGAAAGAAGACAAAAGCTAAACTATTGCATCCCTAGAATTCGGGGGAAGATAAGCATTTGCACCTCTAGGAGAAGTTGGTGTATTTGCCACCGGATCAAGGTGTTGACCTTCATCATCATCCCCTTCAAGTTCTTCTTCAATTCCCAAGAACTCATAATCGTAACCACAAGAGTCTGTCGCATTAGGTTGGACCGAGAGACTCCTTCCGGCAGTTGACTCTAGCTCACGGGCCTTGGCGATCTCGACATCAAAATCAATGGCACCCACTTCAGCCTCTTCCAAGGTTTTTCTCCTCATGATGTACATAGAATATGTTTTTCAACAATGAGAGAAGCCTCTCAACATTGAAGCTCTTCCTTACATTGGTTAACCTCGATCGAGAGGTTATTTCACTCGAATCTAGAAGATTGAAGGCTAACATCAAAGTCGCGGATAGTGGAGTTATAAAATTTATTATGCTCCATGACATTTTTATACTTCTCTTCCATCTGGCAATGCTTCTCCTCCGCAACAGCAGTCTCTTCTACTTTGGAGTTCAAGGATGCCTTTAATTGATTATTATTTCAGTAGAGGTAGCCTCGATCGGCAGTAGCAAGAACATCATTTTGGACCTCGGAGCACTTTCTCTTGGCCTTTTGAAATTGTACCTTTTAACAGGGCATTCTCTTGGCTGAGGGTCACAACCACTTTCTCGCTCTGGTACAACCGAGCCTCCAACTCAACGGCTTCGCAAGCAATTTGATCTGGCTCAACCAACAGTTGATCTTGCTACAAGGTGAGTTTCTCTTTATCAAGGATCAACCTTTGAAGGCCCTCAGAAGCAAGGAAGTTCTCCTGCAAAGCAAAATTTCAAATAAAAAATCTTGTCATAGTAAAGCTAGAAGAAATAATAAAGGGAACAAACACAATACCGCTGTTGCATTGTACATGGAAATGTTTACCATACACTCTCCTGAGATAGAATGTATTTTATTCCTATCTTTCCCTGAAGCTAGAGGCTTTAGGTAGTTGGCAAGTTCCATTGGTCGGGACAGCAGATGGCACTCGGTACAGACCAAGAGGGAGACGCTCCTCTTACTCTGAGGATCTGCGGAAGGGAGAGAATAGTTATGCCCCAAATTCCCATGGAATGGGGACTGCAGAGGAGGGGCATCCTCCTCTAGGGTGTCTACAACCATTGGAGATGATGGAGCAGTTGCTGGTGGCGAAGGCATGGTTGGCGAAGAAGGAGATGAGGCTGATGGCGTTGTGGGTTGAGAAGAAGCTGAGGCAAAAGCAGTGTTGGTTGTTGGTTTCTCAATAACTGAATATGGAGGAGGCCCGGTACTCAACCTCGCAGTACTGGGAGTAGTGACTGGGACTGGAAGCAAGAGTTGGCAGCTTCCACTACATCACACTCCACCTAGAGTGATTGGACTTCATCTTCGGTTGGTGTAACTAGCTCCACAAATTGAGCATTCTGTTGAGCCGGTGAAGGTTGTTCTCTTCTATGTGGAGGATCCCCTTCATCACTGTCTTCCCCATCATCATCGATCACCACGGTGTCTGCGGCTAGCTCGGGAGCGGCGCTCTTCGCCTCTTTATTTTTACCCTCAGTCATAGAGGAACGTCGCTTTTTTGTTGCTTGTTCTCCGTAGGGGACTCCGAGAGGAAGCACTTGCACTAGAAGCAGGTCCGATGACACCCGTTTGGGTGAAGACCTTCTACAGAAACCTTGCCGCATCATCAAGATCAGCCAAAACGTCCTCCTCGGGGACGGTAACAGAGCCCTACGGTAGACCTGAATTCAACATGAAGAAAAATTATCTAGTTTTCCTATATGTGAGATAAAAATAAGATAAGTTCAACTTACCATGATTTTTGTCCTTCCACCAATATTTAATGGCCAGCTCTTTCCACCGACGGGTCTTAGGATTGGTGACGTCCAAAATCATCTGGATCTACTGGTTCAAGCCTTCAACCCTTGGTGGAGTCCACCGAGTTGCTGAAATAATGAAAAGAGAAGAATCAGTGATAGCATGAGACAACCTTTAACTAGAAGAAAGGATAGACGTTGAACTTATGTGTACAAAGAACAGAAGTTGAACTTACGTGTACGCTTTCATGATTCAGGAAATGAAAGACTTGTGGCCAGGATGATGTCCCTGATGGCAACTACAACGAACCGATTTATCCATCCACGGTAGTTGTCATCATTCATGCTGGTGAACAAAGCATGGTGACCATGTTTGCAACACGAAAAATCTTGGGGGAATAAAGGTTCATTAGTCGAGCCAGAGAGAGCTCTTCCCCCATCTCCTGGCATACACGCCGAAGACAGGCTACCATCCACCACACATAACGGCTCACATGTGCCAAGAAGAGCTGGTAACTGAAGAAAAACTCCAAGATTATGGACTCAAGTCCCCCGATCAATGAGAACGCTCCCAAAGTGAAGGGGTACGCATAAACATACGTAAAACCCTTCTTGGGGAAGGTTACCCACTCCGCTAGATCGGGAGCGATGATGTTTAAATTATATCAACCACAGTCTTCCTTCACAACAGGGATGCTATAAGGACAGATGGAAAAAGGATATACACCAACAACCCATATGCAGGAGTTAGCAGAAGGGAACTTCTCTTCGAAGTCCTTAGTCGTGGTAAGCTTCCTGGGGATATTGGTGCTCACAGCCCATGTGCTAGAAGTTAGCAGAAGGGAACTACTCTTTGAAGTCCTTAGTCGTGATAAGCTTCCAGGGGATAATGGTGCTCATCGTAGGAGGAGCAACATCATCAGTACTTTCCTAGTTCTTTGAAGAACTAGAATTTTTGGAGGAGGTGGACATAGTTAGCATAAGGAAGTAAGGGGTTTTTTGAAAAAGAAGGTTAAAGGAAGTTGAAAGAAAAAGTGAGTTGAGTAAAGAATGGATGAGAGAGTTCAAAATATTGTGAAGTATAAAAGGAGAAGATTGAAGCATATAAGTTAAAGAATAGGCGGCTAAAATTGTGGTCATGATTACCTTCGATAATCGGCGAAAGTATTTCTGAATCATGGGATGACGCGTGTTCAGGGCATTAAATAGGGGGAGACGTATGTCTAATCAAGCATCAGAAATTTTTTAGAGGGGGTCAGAGAATTTTCTGCCAAGAAAGGTATTGGTATCTTCACCAACTTCCCGGTGACATAAGGATGTACCACCGGAAAGCAGGGTGATTATCTATATAGGGTAAAATATATTCATATTTTATGCTTGCATAATATAGTGATGCGTGGACTCAGATATAGATGGAAAGCGAGGCAAGTGGGAATCAAGTCCGAGGGCAGCAATCTCGGTTGTTTCTGAAGGGAATGTTACTCATAAAGACAAATTAGCCTGTCACCCGATAGTTTTCAATGGAGAATATTCTGTAATATTAAATACGTAGTCCGTTATAGAGAACATGGAATTCATAGCCTGCCGCTAAACTTTCTTCAGTGGCCCCCATAATTGTCATTTAAGATGAGCTTGATCCTAGGACCTTGTTCCCTAGGTGCAACTATAAATAGAAATTTCAACAGCATTAGAGGATGACAAATTTGCCGACAAACTTATGTTATAAATTGTTCAAAAGCTCAATAATATTTCATTCTTGCTTATTAATATTGCTATTACTGCCTTTGGAAGCTACACCCTCAGAATCAGACTGTTCAATGTCTTATTTCGATTTCAACACTAAGTATTGTATTTTTTATTTAATTTATTTATTATTTTGGGATCAAATCGATTTGTTTGTTTATAAACCACATATAAATTTAACTGTACCATTTTACAGATGAACACCAGTGGTTTCTCGTTTACTTTTTGTTTCTTTCTCTAGTTTTTTGCTTTAAAAGGGGATTACGTTATGTTGTGTTTTTGTTTTGTTTTTCTAATAAAGGGAGCGAAAACAAAAAAGCAAAGGTGTGGTCATGAAATTAAGGAATTTCTTCCAAGACGTTGTGGAACTTTGTCTTATAGAGAAAGAACCAATGATGTCTCAAGGAAGGTCCACCATACAACTACATTCCTCTCTTTATTTATTCTAGATTCTAGGTAAGTCATACAGATGTTGATGATATGAGATACTTGGGAACTTTTACTCTGTGCATATATGCAGAATTTTACAGAAGTACTGCGTAGAGACGGATCCGAATTTTAATTTAGGGATGGAAAAATAGTTAAAAAATAGTTATTCATTCATATTATTCATTAAAAATGGTTGGATAATTAATCTTTTATAAACGGCTCAAATATGAATAAGAACTATATTATCCACTTATAAAATGGATGGGTTACATTTGTAAAGCCTCAAATTGGGGATTTTCTCAAGTTTGAAAAAATTCCCAAACAAGAATTCTCCCAAGAGTGATCATATTCATGTTAAGATTTCAGACATGAATCGAGCTCCACATCTCCTCCAATGGAGGATTCTGAAGATTCTAGAAGGAGCCCGTAGAGAGAAAAGAAGAGATACTGAAGAATCTGATAATATGTGAAAATGAATCTCTATTCGAGGTATTGGGTATTGCTCAATATATATACATGTGGCATTTCCATTAACTAACTCATTTATGTATTAACACTAACTAATGCTGACTCAGCACAATTACAAGAAGTAAGATAAAATAAATACTTAGTCTTAATACCCCGTCCCCCTTCAAATTGGATGTGAGGAAATCACACCCAACTTGCTAAGAACAGAGAAATGTTTGATCCTAGTGAGAGCTTTGGTAAGCACATCTTCCAGCTGCTGACCAGTGCTAATATGGTGCAAAGAGATAAGTCCTTCCTGAAGTTTGGTACGCACGAAATGACAATCTACTTAAATGTGATTAGTCCTTTCATGGAAAAAATGGTTCCTAGCAATGTGCAGGGCAGAGAGGCTGTCACAATGTACAGTTATTGGCAAACAAATTGACACAGTGAGTTCTTCAAGTAGTCTTGATAGCCAAACAAGTTCCCCAACAACTTTTCTAAGGGCTCTATATCCTGCTTCTGCTAAAGATAAGGATATGGTTTCTTGCTTCTTGGATTTCCAACTAATTGGGCTACCACCTAAGAACACAACATAGCCATACACTGATCTTCTAGAATATGGGCAGACTGCCCAATCAGAATCATAGTAGGCAACTAGTGAGAGATCATCTGCATTGCTGAAAAATAGTCCCAGAGTAGGATCCTTCTTTAAGTACCTCAGCATGTGATAGGTTTCCTGTAAGTGGGGCTCCCTAGGATCTTGCATAAACTGACTGAGATGTTGGATTCCATATGCTATGTCCAATCTAGTGTTAGTGAGGAAATTTAGTTTCCAACTATCTTTCTGTAGAAGGTAGGGTTAGGCGATGGAGCCCCCTCTTTTGTTTTTAACTTTATTGTAGGATCAAGGGGAGAAGTCAATAATGGAGAATGAAGGCACTCATATTCCTTTAACAAGTCCAAAACAAATTTTCTTTGTGAAATGATAATGCCATCTGACTTATAAAGGATTTATATCCCTAGGAAATAGTGCAACTGTCCTTAGTCCTTAATCTTGAACATGTCATGTAGGAAGTCCTTAAGTTGGTTGATCTCTTCAGAGTCAGTCCTTTGAGCAGCACATCATCTACATATACTACTATAAATAGAATAACCCTGTTCTCTGTTGAATAAATAGTACTCATGCATTGAGTGTGTATACCCCCTTGAATACAGGACTTCAATCAATTTATCATACCACTGCATGCTTTCCTATTTCAGTCCATAAAGAGACTTGTTCAACTTGCAAACTAACCCTGAAGATTGTACTTCAAGGCCTGGAGAAGCTTGCATATACACCTCCTCATGAAAATCTCCATGGAGAAATGCATTGCTCACATCAAGTTGTGAGATTTGCCATTTCTTCTTTGTTGCTATGGCAATGAGGGACCTGACAGTGGTTATCTTGAATACTGGATAAATGGTCTCTGTGTAGTCTACACCAGCTTGTTGAGTATACCCCTTAATAACTAACCTTGCTTTGTATCTTTCTACACTACCATATGCTCTATGTTTGACTTTATACACCCATCTACATCCAATGGCTTGTTTTCCTTTGTGTAAGGGGACTAGATCCCATGTGTTATTAGCATATAAGGCTTCAAACTCCTATGTCATGGCACTCTGCCAAGCTAGGTACATAGCTTCTTCTTCATATGAAGTTGGTTCTCTATCATTACAAATGTTCTTTACAATAGCTGACTATTAGGATGCAGGGCATCAGAAAAAATGTGGTTATTACGGGAAAGCATGGCATGTAAGGAGAAGTTAGAATTGGATTTTAGGTTTGGTATATTGCAAACATAATCATTTATATTTGAAGGTAATTTGTGTTCCCTATGAGATCTTCTAGAACACAGTGGTTCCCCTAGTGACTGTTGAGGGGCAGTTATGTCTTGAAAGTGTTCTACTGGAACTTGTGTCTCATATGAGGGAGAGATAGGTGAAGAGGTGAGAGGTGATGCATCAAGACTTGGGGAGTTGGTGTTCTCCTTATCAGTGATGTTGTGGGAGATACAAGTGTCAATATGATCAGATGGATTATCAGTGAATGGTGTATTCGGAAAGATGGGTGGAATATTGTTTACAGTAGGATTGAAAGTGAATGGAAAGATTGACTCATAGAAGAAAACATCTCTAGAGATATGTATTTTCTTAGTGGCTAGAATTAGCACCTTGTACCCCTTTGTGCCAAAAGTATATCCTAAAAAAACATGTGGGGTAGTTCTTCGTTCAAGTTTGTCTCTAAGAGGCTTTGGTACAGTGGGACAACACAAGCATCCAAAACTCCTCAAGTCAGAATAATTGGGCTTCTTTTTGTACAAGAGTTCAAAAGGGCATTTGTTCTTTAGAGGAGTTGTTGGAAGTCTATTAATGAGGACGTATGCACTCTCCCCAATATTTCAATGGTAACTTGCATTGAAAAAGTAGTGTCCTGGCCACTTCAAGAAGATATTTATGTTTTTTTTCCACCACTCTATTTTGTTGTGGTGTGTCAGGACATATCTTTTGGTGGTTTATTCCCTTTGATTGAAAAAAGGAAGTTGCTTCATTGCTAGTAAACTCTACACCATTTTCAACCCTTATACATTTGATGGTGGTTTGGAATTGGTTTTCCACCATGCTTACAAAAGCCATTATTACTTGTAGGGCATTGCTTTTGCAACCCAAGAGATGTGTACAAGTGGATCTACTATAATCATCTACCAGAGTAAGGAAGTATTTGAAGTTATTGTGTATGGCTCATGATAGGGGCCCCACAGATCCACATGAAGTATTTCAAATATTTCAGTGGTCTCAGTTGTTCTCTGGGGAAAGGGTAATCTAGAGTGTCTAGCCATAGGACAAATGTTGAACATGAAAGGTTGTTTGGCAGAAAAAGTTACAGGTATAGTAGGAATTCCTTTCATCTTACTAAAGGGTACATGACCAAGTCTAAAATTCCACAACAAGTCTACATTATCACTGAGAGATGTACTAGAATGCAAACCAGGAACACTGTCATTATTATTATTGTTGTAGGTGGAATTATTTACAATAGGAAATGAATTGTAAGAGTGGGATAGACAGTATATAATATTTACATCATTAGCATGAACAGAAATACAAGGAAGATCATAATTTTTCTCAAGTGTGAGACTACCTTTCTTCAAGCACTTAGAACAGAGGAAGTACAGTCCATCATACAACTTACCAATCTCCAGCAGCCTCTTCAGTGAAGGGGCCTTCAGTAGACAGGAAGTGTCAGAGAATGATGCAATGCGTTTGAGATGTATTACTAGGGAACTGATAGACACTAGGTTAAATTTGAAAGATGGAATGAACAATACTTTATACAGAACAATCTTAGGTGTAAGGAATATTTTTCCAATTTTAGTTACTTTGACTTTGTAACCATTTGGAAGTTTAACTAACAAAGGAAATGGTAGGCTTATTATGTTTTGTAGGTGAGTTTTGTTAAAAGTCATATGGTGTGATGCCTCGGAATCTAATATCCACAAGTCATCTTTTGCACTAAAATACTTGCATGATGGATTATCAAAATCAATTGAGGAAGTTCAAGGAAACATACCTGCAAAGTTCACTTATGCTCCACTAGACATGTTTGCACTGGCTGAATTCTCTCCAGTATTTCCCATATAAAAATGTTGCAGCAAGATAACAATATGCCCATACTGCTCCTTTGAATGTTTCATGCCTTGAGTTTCTCCATGATGATCCAACCTCTATCCTCTTTCTACATGTGTGAGTGCATTGACCATGGCATTCTTTCCATTGTTAAACCTTATGTTGTTCTTATATCCTTGAGAGTTCTGCTTGAACTGCTGTGGTCCTTGATTGAATCCCTGAGGGTATCCATGTAGTTTGTAGCACTTGTCCTTAGTGTGACCTTGTCGTTTGCAATAGTCACAAAAGGGTCAAGGTCTTGTAATTTGATTTCCAGTCCCAGCTGAGTAGTTCGTCTTGAAATTTCTTCCTCCTAGATTGGCATTCAGTGCCGTGGAATTGAACTTTGGTTGATTTCTTGGCCTAAATTCCCTATGTTTTTCTTCCTGTATCATAAGAGAAAATGCTTGTGCCATAGACGGCAAAGGATTCATCATAAGTATACTTCCTCGAACAACCGTATAAACTTCATTGAGTCCCATTAGAAATTGTATCAATCTTCTGTCTTGTTCTGCCTTATGCATACTTTCCTTCACCCCACAGGTACACACATAACTACACTGAGTTTTAATGCTGAGAGTGTTCAATTCTTCCCAAAGTTTCTTCATTTTTGTGTAGTAGCCAGTGATATCAAGTACACCCTGACTCAAATCATTGATCTCTTCTGAATCTGATACAGTTTAGCTCAGTTCATTTGATCATATCGATCCTCCAATTCCTTCCACAGTTCAACATAATCATTCACATATTCGACACTGTCAGCGATGTCCTTTGACAGAGAATTTAAGATCCAGGAGGTGATCATATCGTCGCACTTTTCTCAGTGACGAAAGTGTGGAGAAGTTATATCGGGTCTTCTACTGTCTCCGTTGATGAAACCTAATTTTTTTTTCACTGAAAGAGCTCTAAGTATGCTTCTTCTCCATGAAAGGTATCCAATTCTATCGAATGGAACTGGAACTAGTGTGGAACCAGGACTATCAGAAGGATGTTGTGGTTGTCTCGTCAGTCTGCTCTGTGATTGCCACAGAAATTTTGTGAAAATAGTTGAATTGATCTTCGTGTGGTTGATATTTCTTCTATTTGTCGACAAATCTTCACTGCATGTGTCTGATTCAAGTTTTCCCCAATATCTTATTGATGAAGGAAAAACCCTAGATTGCTTGGTGATTAGAAACAACAGAACGAGAGAAGGCGTGGTCGTCGATAGAACCTCCGCTCTTATACCATGTTAAGATTTCAGACGTGAATCGAACTCTACATCTCCTCCAATGGAGGATTATGAAGATTCTAGAAGGAGCTCGTAGAAAGAGAAGAAGAGATAATGAAGAATCTGATAAGATGTGAAAATGAATCTCTATTCAGTGTATTGGGTACCGTTCAGTATATATACATGTGGCATTTCCACTAACTAACTCATCTATGTATTAACACTCACTAATACTAACTAATGTTGACTCAGCACAATTACAAGAAGTAAGATAAAATAAATACTTAGTCTTAATAATTCAAGAAGTCATGCATAATATGGATAGCTATATTATCTGCCGGTTAATTCATTTTTTATCCGGATTAAATATGAGTCGAGTCATATATATATATTTGTTTTTTTGTATTACTCATTTCTGACCTGTCCATATCCAACCTGATCTGCCCGTTTGCCACCCTAGGTTTAATCATCAAAATTATGGGTTAGAATATGATATTTGTTGAATGTTTATTGTTTTTCACATATATATTGTATTTCATATGAAAATACTGGATTCAATTGAACCCGTAGCTCTAAGACTACATCCGCTACTGATACTATGGTGGCTTTACTTCAAGTTAATATTTATTTTGTATTAATTAAAATTGGTGTCAGCTTAGTATAGTTTTGCGGTGCTTAGTAAAGGGTGTCTATGCCCCTGTGTTCATCACTAATGCTCCTTTTTGGGTTACGTACTGGCATTTTCCAAGGCGCAATCCAAAGGATTAAACAAACTTGGGCAGTTAGTCAAACCAGAAAAGTTAAGAATTGGTAGTGAAAATAATTAAGCAAAATGAAGAAATCCAATACCTCGTTAAGCTTAAAGGTTTATGGTAAATTTGAACCAGAACAATATCTTCGTAGCATAATAAAGAAAGAGTTAAGGAGACAGGAGCTGAGAGATGTGAGGTCTGAAAAGAACTGATGAACTCTCAGTGACATATGCTGAGACTCTTGAGTTTCTAATGTCATCACACCAGCAGATCTACTCAATCAATCCAGCTTTACAACATATTTTACCTTTGGTAACTATATTGGGCCGGGGATTATTCGCTCGTATAATAAGGCTTATTAAAGACGAAGCATTCCCTCAGAGAATTTTTTTTAAGAAATTTTACTTCTTATGACGAATTACTATACCTTATTTATTATAAATTAAAATAATTTTAAGATATTATTAATTATAGTTATCTTTTTTATTTTATATCAAAATATGTATTTATTTATACCTACCACCGAGGCATGAAATATGTCAATTATGTTATTTTTCTCTCTTCCTTCTCTCTCACTCTCTCAACAAGATTCTCAATCCTCTCTTTTCTCCTTCAAGTCAGCAGAATCATCATGGTCATCGTCAGAATCATTGTTGGCGTCATCATCCACTATTGGTTCATCCTCTTAGGCGAACAGATCTTGCCATGGCTACGCCAGATATGAGGTCCGGATTTTAATTCGTCTCTATTTTTAGCTTTAATACGGTGTATACAGTATTTTGTTTGGTCGGAAAACGCCATCTTCATCTAACTTTTTTCTCTACTTTACTATTTTAGTCACATACAATGATACAAATACATTGTATTTTGTACAAATACATTATATCTTTGTGTAAATACATTAATTTTTTGCTCATATTTATGTATTTTGAAGGCCTGTATTTTTTGAATATAGCCGAATTGAATAAAATAGTATACACACTATTTCTTGATTACCTCACTGTAATTATAATATAATCGCGTGAATACATGGAACACAACACAGTAGAAACGAAATTTATGCAAAATCGATTTAGTTCAATTAAATTAGAAGTGTTACACGCTAATTGATTCTCTTTCCGTTATTTTCAAGGCAAATTTTGCTACTGTATTCATGAATACAGTAGCGTGAATACAATTAATACAATCGCACAGCTGGATTTTTCTATTTTTTTAGGCAAATTTTGCTACTGTATTCATGAATGCAGTAGCGCGAATACATCGAATACAGTCGCGTAGTAGCAAAGTTTATGTAGAATTGATTTTGTTGAGTTAAATTAGGAGTGATACACACTAATTGATCCTCTTTCCGCTACCAAACAACTGGGTTCCCCTATTTTGTAGGGCGAATTTGGCTATTGTATTCATGAATACAGTAGCGCAAATACAGTCGCACATCTTAATTTCCTTATATTTTAGGTGAATTTCTCAACTATATTCATGAATACAGTAGCGCGAACGAATAAATAATAGTTATATAAAGTAATTATGTATATGATAGCGAATACAGTCACACATCTGGAATTCCCTATTTTTTGTAAGTGAATTTTGTAAATGTATTAATAAATACAGTAACACGAACGAATACTATCGCGTAACAACTAAATAGTAGTTATAGAAAGTAATTATGTATATGATTAAAAAATAAATAGCTATTAAACAATAGTAGATTCGAAAATTGCTTTTTTTCTTTATACACAGGGCACAAATCGATACCTCACGTTAAATATGGTGAACGTCATGGTTTAATACAATTGATACTTCAAAGTATTCCTTTTCACTTTCAATTTCAAATACTCATTTTTCCAGTTCAAGTAAATATTGTTTAAAGCCTACTTAATTATATTTCAAGACTTCAAGTGGAGAACCTATGACATTACGGGGGCATTTGTATTTATGCCCACTTTTTGTGTCACGTTTTAACTTGTGCTTGCTTTGCGAAAAAAATTACAAGTGTACCTGCTTTTTCGCATAACTTCAGCATACAGGGCTGAAGTAGCAAAGGCAATCACGCAAAACTTTAGCATTCTAGTAGACGGGCCTGAAGTAGCAAGTGTGCTGAACCAAGTGTGCTGAAGTTTTTGTTTGTAATTGATGAACTTAAGCATAGTAGCTGAAGTTTTATTCTCTATTTTCTGAAGTTTTTGTTTGTAATTGCTGAAGATTTTATTTTTGTAACTGGCGAACTTCAGCTCTAGAGCTGAAGTTTTTGTTTTGTAACTGGCGAACTTCAGCTCTAGAGCTGAAGTTTTCGTTTTTGTAACTGGCGAACTTCAGCTGAAGTTTTTGTTTTGTAACTGGCGAACTTCAGCTCTAGAGCTGAAATTTTTGCTTTGTAACTGGCGAACTTCAGCTCTAGAGCTGAAGTTTTTGTTTTGTAACTGGGGAAATTCAGCTCTAGAGCTGAAGTTTTTGTCTACTAACTTATGTAATTATTTATAATTTTTTTTAAATAATTTGATAAACATATTTATGGCAATCGTCCCATGAACTGAAGCTCCATAGAAGCACCAACAGAAGAAGAAGAAGAAGAAGAAGGAGAAGAAGGAGAAGAAGGAGAAGAAGGAGAAGAAGGAGAAGAAGGAGAAGAAGGAGAAGAAGGAGAAGAAGGAGAAGAAGAAGAAGAAGACGAATGAGGAGAAGGATGAGGAGAAAGGGGGCCAAAGTAATATAAAAAGTGGGTACAAGTTAAAAGTTTTTTAAAAAATGGGTATAGGTTAAATGGGGGAAACCAAAAAAGGCGCCCCGTGCAATTTTTACGACAATTATGGGCCCGTTTGCAATAAAAAAAATATTTTTTTTCAAAATCGGCGCTTGGTCAGAAAAATTTTAAATTTCACTTGAAGTTGAATTTCAGTTTTGTTTTTTTTTTTGAAAATTTTAAAAGCTCAAAATACTGATTTTCAAAAAATGTTTTTACTTTAAATCACTCAAATTAAAAGACAGTTCCAAATCGTATTCATGTCCAAACACAATTTTAATTTTCAAATACCATTTTTCAATTTTTTTTTTCCACGTTTTTCCGTAAATTTCACAAATTTTATATCCAAACGCCCACTATATCTTCTTGGGTTCTATGTATAGTAATTGAAATTTCTATTCTTTTGCAGTAACTTAACATTTCTAACGAATCATATTATTTAGATTTTACCCCACGGAATGGGGTTATATTATATAAATCCGTAGATGTACAAGTGTAATGTTTTAGATTTACTGATAGCCAATAGAAACTATTTGATCGTTTCATTTTACGATATTAAAATGCAAAATATGGGCAATTATTATAAACCAATAAAATAAAATAAAAAAAAGAGTATTGCTGAGAAAAGTAGAGAAAGAGAATTCTTATTGATTTTGTGACGAATTACAATAGAATAGAACATCTCTATTTATAGAGAAAAAATGACTTAGCCATCAAGTAACAAATCCTAAAATCTCTCTAAAACTAAATATTCACTATAAATAAAATACTATTTATAACAACAACACTTTTGATCTACTTTGTATACTCGTAGATCCTCGTCTGCGACCAATTTCTATTATTTCAATCCCTTCATTCCCATTTATTTATCAGGATACAATTTTACACGCTCCTTAAAAAAGTACTAGTAATAAGACGAGTAATTTGACTAATTTATCATTTTTCTAATTTGTTGATTTTTGTCTATTTATGTACCTCTTAATTCTAGAACAATTTTAATACTAAGGTTAAAGTTGAAAAAAAGAAGTTAACTATTTATTAATTTTCTGAATTAATAACACTACTAGAAATCCGAAAAAAAGCGACCAGAAAAAGCGATCAAATAGTGACCAAAATGGGCTGGTCGATATCAAGTTGGTCCCTTTACCTTAGGGACCAATGTTGGTCGTTAATTAGCGACCAACATTGGTCTCTAAGGTAAAAGGACCAACTATTCCTGTAAAGAAAGTAGCGACCAACGTTGGTCACTATATTATTTTAATAATATAAATTAGGCGACCAACGTTGGTCTCCACATGTAAACTACGTTTTTATTTATTTATTATTAATCATAAAAAACGACCAACTTTGGTCTGTAACGAAAATATTGTATTTTAAAATCTGGAAAATAGAAACCAAAGTTGGTCGCTCTATTATAAATTTTTATATATTTTATTTTAAAATAAGCGACCAAATTTGGTCGCCAACTGCAAGAATTAATTTTTTTTAATTATAAGTGACCAACTTTGGTCGCCATATTTCCAGAAATTATTTTTGTAAAATTAAATAGCGACCAAAGGTGGTCGCTTTTCGAGAAATCTGGATTAAATGGCGACCAAGTTTGGTCTATTGTCCAGAAATTGTTTTTTTTAAGTAAAAAGGGACTGAATAGAGATCAAAGTTGGTCGCTTTTCTTGGTATATTTTTGGCAGAAACTGCCTGTTTTGGCAGCTACACCACCTGCCAGCTTACCAAAAATCCTAAACAGGCATTTTATGCCAACAACAACAACAATTAAAAGCAACAAAGTATAAAGTTCAATAGAACTAACACATTAAGCTAACAAAACTAAGTTTACGCTTATTACAAGCCCATTCGAAAACTAGTTCTATTGTCTAGTTCAAAGTATATAAAGTACTCAAGGAGTATTCTTTCAGCATCCTCGTCCGAAAGTTGGATTGCCTCGCCCGATTCATTAGGTGGCTGACTGCGTATGAATTCCCCCACATCAGCTGTGAAGCAAACCTATAAGAAAAATTATATTAAATTAGTATTTCAAAATTTATATAAAAGTAAATCAAAATACTCAATGAAAAGTAAAAAACTTACATGTATAGTCGAGGCTCGACCCTCGACCCACCTTTCTGAATCAGTCTCTTTGTTCTTCTTTACAATACGAGTTTCATTGAATAACTCATCTTGCTTCATTAGCATCATAAAGCTGTCTGGTAGCTTTGGTGATTATCCTCGTGGTACTATTACTCGGGATGAACTTGGATATAGAGAATAACTTGGATACAATACCTGACAGGGTGTGTCTTTGATCAATTGTTGTTCTCAGTAGCGACAATGATGATGAGAAGGCAACGGCATGTGTTTCAAATAGTGATGGTGTAGGTAGGATATAACATTTCCTACGTAGGTAAAAGAGGGTATAGAGGAATTCTCTACTTCATTTTGCAAGAGGAAAAGAAGTTTGATTGATAGTGACAAGGTTGATGGTGATGGAATGTTTTCCGTTGGTCATGGCAGTTCCCATAAAACGGGAATCATAAGACTCTATGATGACAAAGACGAAAGGAAATTTTATTCTCAACTTTCTTCCAAGACTGATCAGTACAAGCTTAATGGGATTGGTGATATATTTCTTCGGATTCAGATAATGATTTGAGTGACAAAAGTATGGAAATGCTAAAAAAAGAATTAAAGGTAAAACATTTTTCTTGGTAGAGAAGGAAGCTTAACTCTGCATGACATGAAGCATCCTACTCTTCCAAGAAAAATGTTTTACCTTTAATTCTTTTTTTAGCATTTCCATACTTTTGTCACTCAAATCATTGTCTGAATCCGAAGAAATATATCACCAATTTCATTAAGCTTTTACGGATCAGACTTGGAAGAAAGTTGAGAATAAAACTTCCTTTCGTCTTTGCCATCATAGAATCTTATTATCCCCGTTTTATGGGAACTGCCATGACCAACAGAACACATTCCATCCCCATCAACCTTGTCACTCTCAATTAAACTTCTTTTCCTCTTGGAAAATAAAGTAGAGAATTCCTCTATAACCTCTTCTTTTATCTACTTAGGAAATGTTAAATTCCTACCTACACCATCACTAAATGAAACACATGCCATTGCCTTCTCATCATCATTGTCGCTAATGAGAAGAACAACTAAAGTCACACCCTGCCAGGTACCGTGTCTTAGTTATTTTTTGTGGAAGTTCCATTGCATGTCTAATAAAGTCATCAACCCCTTCTACAAAATCCTCCCACAATCTAAAATTCCAATACATAAACCAAAATTTCAATTCATATCCTAAAGGTTCAACTCATATCTACATAATTTCAACTCATATCCTAAAATTTCAATTTATAAACTAAAATTCCAATACATAAACCAAAATTTCAATTCATATCCTAAAGGTTCAACTCATATCTACATAATTTCAACTCATATCCTAAAATTTCAATTTATAATCTAAACTTCCAATACATAAACCAAAATTTCAATTCATATCCTAAAGGTTCAACTCATATCCACAAAAGTTCAACTCATAACCTAAAATTTCAATTTATAATCTAAAATTTCAATACATAAACCAAAATTTCAATTCATATCCTAAAGGTTCAACTCATATGTACAAAAGTTCAACTCATATCCTAAAATTTCAATTTATAAACTATAATTCTAATACATAAACCAAAATTTCAAATCATATCCTAAAGGTTCAACTCATGTCTACAAAAGTTCAACTCATATCCTAAAATTTCAATTTATAATCTAAAATTCCAATACATAAACCAAAATTTCAAATCATAGCCTAAAGGTTCAACTCATATCTACAAAAGTTCAATTCATATCCTAAAATTTCAATTTATAAACTAAAATTCTAATACATATAAACTAAAAGTTCAATTTATAAACTAAAGGTCCAATTCATATCCTAAAATTTAAATTTATAAACTAAAATTTCAATACATAAACCAAACTAAAAGTTCAATTTATAAACTAAAAGTCCAATTCATATCCTAAAATACTCAATTTATAAACCAAAATTTCAATTCATATCCTATAGGTTCAACTTATATCCACAAAAGTTCAACTGATAACCTAAAATTTCAATTTATAATCTAAAATTCCATTACATAAACTAAAATTTTAATTCATATCCTAAAGGTTCAACTTATATCTACAAAAGTTCAACTCATAACCCAAATTTCAATTTATAATCTAAAATTCCAATATATAAACCAAACTAAAAGTTCAATTTATAAACTAAAAGTCAAATTCATATCCTAAAATTTCAATTTATAATCTAAAATTCCAATACATAAACCAAAATTTCAATTCATATCCTAAAGGTTCAACTCATATCCACAAACGTTCAACTCATAACCTAAAATTTCAATTTATAATTGTAACGACCCGACCGGTCGTTTTGAACTTTTGCTCTTCGCTCGCCAGTTCTCGGGCATGACTTTCCCCGCGTGGTGTATTATGACTTATGTAAATCGTTGGTATTGGGTTTCAGGTTAATTAGAATGAATTTGAAAGAACAATTCTCAGTTGAAGCTTGAAATTTGAAATTTGAAAGGTTTGACCAAGATTTGACTTGTTTGTATTTGATCTCGGATTAGAATTTTTATGGTTTGGTTAGCTCCGTTAGGTGATTTGGGATTTAGAAGCATGATCAGAATGGATTTGGAAGCCGTGGAAGGTTTAGGCTTGAATTGGCAAAATTGAGATTTCCGCGTTTTCCGGTTGATAGGTGAGATTTTGATATCGGGGTCGGAATGTAATTCCGAAAATGGGAGTAGGTCCATTGTGTCATTTGTGATGTGTTTGCAAAATTTCAGGTCATTTGGACGAGGTTTGATAGACTTTTTGATCGAATTCGGAATTTGGAAGTTTTGGAATTCTTAGGCTTGAATCTGAGGGTAATTTGATATTTTGATGTTGTTTTGAGCGTTTTGAAGGTTGGAAAAAGTTTGAATGATGCTATAGGATTTGACATGTTTGGTTGGGGCCCCGAGGGGCTCGGGATTGATTCGGATGGTTGACAAGGAGTTGGAATGGGTTTTGAAACCATTTGTTGTGCTGCTGCTGGTGTTTTCGCCCCTGCGAAAGTGGAGTCGCAGGTGCGATCACACAGTGTGGAAGGGACAGTCGCAGGCGCGAGAATTTGCTGGGCCAGGAGAGGTTCGCAGGTGCGGGGGGATTGTCGCACCTGCGATGCCGCAGGTGCGGAGAAATGCTCCGCAGGTGCGAAAATGTCTGGATAGAATGTTTAAAAGGCTGGATGCGAAATTTGTTCTTATTTTCTCCATTGTTGCATGCGAACTTGAGAGATACTGAGAGAGAATTGGAGGGGAATCAAGGAAAATCATCTGAAGGTAATAATTCCAACTTCATAACATGATTCTATGTCAATTCCTAAGTGATTAAGCCACAAATTTCTGGAAATTTAGTTAAGATTGGGGAAGAAGGGTCCATGAGAATTTATATTTTCTTTTGAGGTTTTGGAATGGCAGTTGTAGTCCGATTTTAGTGTTCTTGGTATGTATATAAAGGTGAGAGGACGAGGGTTCTAAATATATAAAAAAATTCGGATTCCGAGATGTGGGCCTGGGGCTCGGGTTTGGCCGAATTTCGAGATTTTTGCTTAAATTGATGATTTTCGATTGGGTTGTGCTCCATGAGTATATTTTAATGATGTTGAACTGATTTTGGCTAGATTCGGTCCAATCGGGAGCCAATTTGAGGGGAAAGTGCATTACGGACTAGTGTCGCGGCCCGGTAGAGGTAAGTAATGGCCTTAAATTTTGTTCTGAGGGTATGGAACCCCAGACTATATATTTTTTTCAACTGAATTTGGAATGGCGCACATGTCGGATGACGAATATGTGGCGCGTAGTGATTTTTGGATTAGACTAGATCCTCTCCGCGTCAACTAATAAGTTGCGTATTTACTCACAAACTTGTGTTAAATTATGTTTCAGAGATTTGTGAAATATTTGGGCTATAAGCCGTGTTTGGGGCCTCGTGTCGATCTGTTTAGACCCTTTGAGGGTGTTTTACTGTTGTTTTCCCACTACCTGTTGATGGTTTTACTCAACATCATTATGCATACTATTTTATTTGAAACTCAGCTTGATCTACACTACTTGAGCATTAAACTGATGTTTTCGGGTGGAGTACCCCGTTCTATTACTTCGCCCGAGGGGCTTTTCGAGTGGTTCCACCGAGTGTGGCCGAGGGCCAAGAGTGATGGTGAGGTGCTGAGTGATATTAGCGCTTGGGCTGAAGGAGCCCCTCCGGGGTCTGTAACCACCCCCTGTGAGTGCACCGAGTGCGAGTGATTGAGAGGCTTGAGTGACTGTGAGGTGCTGAGTGATATTAGCGCTTGGGCTGAAGGAGCCCCTCCGGGGTCTGTAACCACCCCCTGTGAGTGCACCGAGTGCGAGTGATTGAGAGGCTTGAGTGACTGTGAGGTGCTGAGTGATTGTGAGGTGCTGAGGGATTGCGAGGAAATTCCCGAGGGGCTGTTTATGAAACATGTTTTCGCCCGAGGGGCTACTTATGATTTCACTTCATTCATTGCATACCAAATCTTTGGTTTAAAGTTACTAAAAATGTGCATTGTTTTAAGAACTTTTATGAAGTTGATTGCGAAGGCATGATGTTTTCGTATATTTATGTATACTATTGGAAAGTAAGGCTGTGTATATTGTGACTT
>MDKI01161806.1:0-62073 GCA_005239505.1 Nicotiana paniculata
AAAGTACATAAAATGCGAGGTAAATAATGCTTAAAATCACGAATTCTAGCCACACATCACATCTCCCATTCAAAAGATTTTTAACATGTAAAAGCCCGCTTTCGCGAGGAAAACGAGGCACGGCAGCATGGCCACTCTACTGGGGAAATACTTAGGATCTTACCCTAACGAACTTGGGCTATAAGGACTATTTTCTTTATTATAACAGGTACGTATTTTCCCATCTCCACCTTTATTTGTTTAAATTTGTCTTAACATGAACATCCCTTTCACCTTTATTTGTTTAAATCTGTCATGACATGCACATCTTTTTCCTTCTCCACCTTTATTTGTTTAAATTTATTTTAACATGCACATCCCTTCCCCATTATTTTCTATGACTGCTCTTCATTTTGACTGTTATATCGTGCCTCTCCCATCCTTACTCCCTTAATTGCTTTATTACATTCTGGCATATATTCCACGAACTAATTTCTTCCTTTCTCTTTCTTTCTGATGTTTTTCATGTTTTACCTTATTACCGTATTTACTGCTTTGTTTGCAAATACTTGGAAATGTGTTATTATCTCTTCATAAAGCATGCTCCACATCATACTCCACTTGTGCCAATTATCAACATAGAGGCACTTGATGAGTGTTTGCGCTCTCCAGAATTACCCTTTTTAAATCGGAAAGGCTTATTTGCGGTAGACTAGTTGATCAGCGATGCAGTCGACAGTCCCGTGCTTTTCCCTCTCAAGTTTTCCACATGAGAGTAGCAGTCTAGACCATTTTAGAAACCTTACTCAAACACCAAATGTACACGCATCATGTTAAACCTAGTACAGGTTATGACGTTGTTAAAATAATAACCCGCTAAGATAAGCCTTGTCCAAAGTCCGACGGGATTTCCACAATCCCAATGCACACTACCATGTCATGTGCATTACTTGGAGAAAATGTGCCAATATGTTGATCATTATTGTGTAAATGGTCGAATTTGGAAGGGGAGATGGCTAACTTTATTTGTTTGCAGAATATGAAGCACGAAATCCCCAGATTTGGCATGGTCCAAAACATCCCAGCTCAACTACTTGATTGGTGGAAAAATCTCGCGCCTTGCGACAAGAATCATGTGAGAAGGGTTCTTGGTAACTTGTCGTCTTTGTTAGACATCCGACCAAATAAGGCATTGATTGAGGCCGCTGCCATGTTTTGGGATGAGAAAAGGGTCATCTTCCGCTTTGGTGACATAGAAATGACTCCTCTCCTAGAAGAAATAGGAGGTTTCGCTAAGCTGCCATGGGATAATCCGGGATTATTAGTGCCAGAGAATTGCACTCCTTGCGGTTTTCTAAAATATTAGTTTCAAGAAAAATGATGAGTTGCTTTGTTTGAAGAAGTCATACATCCCATATGAATTCCTTTATAAGCGTTATGGGCATCGTACGTCATATCGCCTTCATCATGATGAACTCGCCATTACTTCCTTAGGTTGGACGCACCGTCGAGTTTTTGTGTTCATTGTCTATTTCTTGGGATGTTTGATATTTCCAATGAAAGGGGGAAGGATCCACACCGTCAAGCCATGGTCACCAGCACTTTGATGGAAGGCATCGAGGGACAGACTTATACCATCATCACCGTGATTTTAGCTGAAATGTACCGTTCTCTAGATCGGTGCAAGCAGGGATTCGGGCACTTCGAAGGTTGTAATTTGTTATTGAAAGTTTGGTTATTGGAACACTTTCATAGGGGAGAATATTTCCATGAGCTTCTATGACGACCGTTGAATGATTACATAGCTTACTATCACCCAAAGAAAATGGCATTTATCCCAAACAGGTTTACACAACCTGGAAATGCTGTGAGTTGGGTGCGTTTCTTCAGCAATCTGACAGACGAGCACGTACATTGGATGTTTGAATGGTTTCCTAGTGGTGAGTTCATAAACAGTTCAAGAGAGATTACTCATCTGGTACTGATCGGGTTGAGGGGTATCTATCCTTATGCTCCCATAAGGGTAATGAGACAAGCGAGAAGAAACGGGTTATACCGCGGGTTTCCAACATGGTCCAGTACAAAGAAGATTTTAAAGGGGATGTCATTCCATTCAAGTTCAAGGCGCAACATATGTGGAACCAGAAGGTCATTGTGGAAAATAATACTATTGAGCCAGACAGGTATCATGTCGGTCATGTATACTTCTACCCATCATGGTTGGTAGACGATATAGCAGGAGACGTCAAGCCGGGAATTAATCTAAAAAACAGGATCATAGATGACACTGCCGAAGCACAGGTCAAGTATAGGAGGTTACACAAAAGGTTCTTCGAGTCTAAAGCTAGGCACCTGGAACAACACAAAAGGATATGGAAGCGATCAACGAATGGAGGGAAATTGCCATTAAATCAACAGAGAGATTGGAATATTTGGAGCAATGGTTGATGGAGCTTGAGGGAAAGATGAGAAAGAGGCTTTCAGATTGTCAGGACACGGATGGAAATAAAGGAGGGCATCTAGAAAAGGCTTACTTATTGTTGGATATGTGCGACTTGCGCAACCTGATTTATGGAATCAAGAGAGCCCAGTGTGGGGAAGGTCCTTCTGGGACCAAGTAGATTAGGAAATGATGTTCTTTACTGCTATTTAGCTTAGTTTTAGATTTTTATTGTAATAAGGCAAATGTCGTTAGTAACTTTCTTATTATTTTCGATTTAGTAAGGATTTGATTCATTTTCGCATTAATGAAATGACGCAATTCTTGGCATAAATTTTCTCCTACTCCATGTGTCGCTTAGGCCTACCTCGAGCACAATAAGGTCCCTCAAATTAGGATGCGAATTATGGCATGACTTTGTGAAACATGTTTTAATATCTCAAACACTCTTTTAGTATTCCTTACTAACTTGGTTACCTTTTGCCTTTTCTTTCTTTTGATTATTCCCATTCCCAAAGGTTGGTTCGTGCATACTGGCATCTTATCAAGAACTGGACCCCTACACCAACATGTGCCCATCGAGTTCCTGGTGTAGCTTCGCTATTATCATCAATTATTTTTTAAGCAATGTTTTTTAGCATCTAAGACATATTCAGTATTTTGTTTTGAACGTATTTTGTTTTGAAATAATTGCTCGAGTCATCGAGCCGTACTTGTTGAAGTTTTTGAGATTTTATTAATGCATCGCTATTTTTAGTATTTATTATTATTCTTTACATTTTCTCTCTACAACATTATTATTACCTATCCCGATGAACCTACAATTGTGACATATAATGAGACAACGCAACATGAGGATAGTGATTCATTCAATCATTACTGACAATGCCGCCAATCTCAATAGTGATTTGATGAAATCCATGTGTGAAACATTCAAGATAAAGAAAAGGAACTCCACAGCATATAGGCCGCAAATGAACGGAGCCATAGAAACTGCCAACAAGAACATCAAGAAGATATTGAGGAAAATGGTGCACAATTACAAACAATGGCACGAGAAGCTGCCATTTGCTTTACTTGGAAATCGTACCACAGTTCGCACAGCAACTGGGGCATCTCCCTACCTACTGGTTTATGGTAGTGAAGTTATTATTCCTGCCAAAGTAGAAATTCCTTCTCTAAGAATCATACAAGAAGCTGAGCTCACTGATGCAGAATGGGTACGGACCCAGTATGAACAACTAGCTCTCATTGATAGGAAAAGAATGAATGCGTTATGACACGGTCAACTCTACCAGAACAGAATGGCAAGAGATTTCAACAAAAAGGTCAGACCAAGGCAATTCGCACCGGGGCAGTTGGTGCTAAAGAGAATCTTCCCACGTCAGGATGAAGCCAAAAGGAGCTTTCACCCAACTGGCAAGGTCCTTACATGGTTCATCGAGTACTAGCTGGAGGAGCACTCATACTTGCAAAAATGGATGGAGATATTTGGCCAAAACCTATCAACTCAGACGCAGTCAAGAGATACTATGTTTAGGATTGTTTACATTTCTTCACTTGATGTAACTGAACTACGCTCGACCTGATTCCCGTTTAAGAGGGGATACGTAGGAAGCCATGTGGGTTTGGATACATCTTAATAAAACCTTCATTTTCCCCATGATCAGAAATTGGGGCAAGATCGCAAGTTCATCCAACTTCTTCATATGCGAAACAACCAAAAGTATTGTCAGAAGTATGCATTTAAAGTAGGGAAGAATTTTGAGGATCAAGAAGGTCACAATGTCTATAAAATGTGTCACAGTCACCGGCCCATCTAAATTATTTGATATCATATACTACTACATTTCAAATAACAACATTTATCAAATTCATGCATATTTTTATTCGAAAACTTTGTTCCTATGACAGCCAGATGTTGTCTAGGGAAACTCAAACAGGATCTCAATACAGGAGCAAAGACAAAGCAAGAAGACAAAATCACAAACCGACCTCCCCCCCCCCCCCCCCCCTCCCACCACCATTACCACCACAAAACTCACGATTTTTCTTTGCATGAGGCTAAGCATTGCCTCCCTAATTGCATAAGGCTAGCACTGCCTTTCCTTGCATGAGACTAAGAATTGTCTCTTCTTCTTGCAAGAGGCTAGGAATTGCCTCTCTAATTGCATAAGGCTAAGCACTACCTTTCCTTGCATGAGACTAAGCATTTTCTCTTCTTCTTGCATGAGGCTAAGCATTGCCTCCCTAATTGCATAAGGCTAAGCACTGTCTTTCTTTGTATGAGACTAAGCATTGTATCCTCTTCTTGCATTAGGTTAAACATTCCCTTCCTTGCATGAGACTAAGCATTGTCTCCCTAATTGCATGAGACTAAGCATTGTCTCCTCTTCTTGCATAAGGCTAAGCACTGCCTTTCCCTGCACAAAATTAAGCATTGTCTTCCCTTTTGGCATAAGTCTAAGCATTGCATTTTTCTTGCATAAGATTAAATATTGTCTCTACTACACTACCTAAAACCTAGCACTATCCATCTGTTCACCTAGGGCTAAGCATTGCCCTCATCTTACACAAGACTAAGCCTTGTCTTGTCTCATCTTCGCATGTGACCAAGCATTTACACTTCATGGGTTGAAACATTGTCGTCTTGTCCAAAGGCGTCATAGTCTGAAGGCATCATCCTCATAGTGGGGAGACACCATGTCATGGCCTGAGGATCTCTCAATATTGCACATCATTATTCAAAGACGTCATCGTCCAGAGGCACCATCCACATGTCCCAAGGACACTATTTCATGGCCTGCGAATCCCTTATCATACGCTTCATGGCCTAGGACGTCATGGTCTAAGGATATCATCCTCACCGTCCAAGGACAACCTTCATGGTCCGAAGGGACTTTGCATCATGTTTATTTTTCGCAATAACCCATATATATATTGGCATGCACCGTGTTTTAAGTTTTGTAGGTAATTCGGGAAGTAATCACTCTTCAAACGAGAGAAATCTTCGCACCGATTTCCGGTCACAACGTTCACATCCTTCAATTGTTTCAAACGTAACCGACCACCAGCAATTGCCCACCTTTTTACTTTATGACCGTTCAGATACTCACTCTGTGATACATCCGTAACGTTTCAGATTCACATTCATGACTCCGTATAAATTCATCTGATACTATCCTATCCCTGGGAACCCTTTCTGAAATATACGACCATTCTTATAACAACTCCATCGGTTTCGTTCATCGTTGGCTCCAGAATAACACACGACATGATTCCCGTAACACCAGGGATATGTAGGCAACTCAGGAACCAGGGTTCGGCCTCCATTTTTCAAATCACGTCATTCCTCATTCTATTCGGACAAAATTGGTCATCATTTTCTTTACCCGACAATTCTTTCATCATTCCCGGGCAAAGAAGGGCAGCGATTGTTACCCAATTTTGTTCTCATATTTTCTCAAATAATATATATACTTTCAAAAACATCATTTTGCATCATTATTTAGTTACAAATCTATACAAGCATTTTTCTATAATTTTTAGAGCTTTAAAATTGATTTTCCTGCATTTAAATTACTTGAATATTTATTAATTACTCCTTTCAGTTATTTTGTGATGATTTAATTACCTAAAATTATTATTCTGCATCTATAATACTTGCTTCAGATATTTTACTCTATTTCTTTTATAATTACATTAGTATTTTTAGGTCATTTGCATAATCTTGTAGTAATAGCCTGTATTTTACAATTTTATTGCATTTATCATTTTATTTAAAGTTAAAATAATATCTATATTTTTATAATCTTCTACTATTATTTTAAAATATTACCTTTCATAAATAGTATTTTTCATAATTTATTAAATTATTTTCCCTTTAATGTCCTATTTTAAAATCTGGCCCAAATTTGGGATTAATTTCGGACCAGATAAGCCCCACATCTCTGGCCCAACAACCCCTACAATACCAATAACCCATCAACCGATGCCCGTTTTATATGACCCGCCCCACCTTCTTTTAATCTTGGTCGTTGATCTCAGAGATCAACGGCTCACAAGACACCCTCACCTCCCCCCCCCCCCCCCCCCCCCCCCCCATTTAAACCCATTAAACCTAAACCCTAACCCTACTATCCCATTACCCGTCGCCTCTGAACTCTCTCTATCTCGCCTCTCTCTCTGAAGAACCCTAATCGCCGTTCTTCACCAATCCCTCTTCTAATCCCGTTAGCCATGGGATTCACGTGTTATTTACTTACCATATCCATATTCCTTCTCCACTGGTTACCTCTTTGTGGCATTATATAGTACTTGCTCTATTTTGGCAAGTACAAATCTTCGAATCAAAGGAAATCAGTTCTAATAATTGGGATTTAGACAATATTCCCTAGATACATTTATATCAAGGCTAAATGGGTCCGATTAGCTAAGATCTCCGGCCAATTTTCGATTTTTGTCAACTAGGGTTTACCTAATATTTCTCTAATCTGACTTTTTACTGACTCTTCATGTTATTATTTCCTTATATATGTTGAGTTTGCTGTATTTCTTTGATTTGTTTGTTTGATTTCTACTACTATATAAATCCCTTCCCTTTTCCCTTTGAAAGGGACCTTTAATCGCTAAATTCATTAAAAATTAAAAGCTATTACTTTATTTTTCTCTCATTATCTTGTTTTGTACTTTGGTTCTTGGCCGGCTGAAAGCCAAGGCCATCGAAATTCGATTCTTTAACCTTTCTTGGTGTCAGCACTACCCGATGTTCTTTGGAAGCCCTTGGGAACTCTGACGCACTAAGATTCTGGGTTCTTGCTCTTTGTTGATATTCAGAGTACTGTGGAATTTGATCTTTCTTGTTGTTGTTTAACTGGTAAGTCTCTTGACTTTACAATTTCATTCTTCTATGTTTATGTCCTGCATAATCACGCCTATGAATTTCATGACCTAATGTGTTCTTAGACAATCTTCATATGTAACTTTACTAGCATTGCACTCGTATCATGATTTGAACCTTTTTAGCATTTGGTTTTTTACTTAAATCTCCAGTTTTTGAGATATGTTATTTGAATAGGCTTCACCTCAATAATTTGGACCTTCTTAAGTTTATTTAGCCTAATGTATTGTTACCCGAATGTCTACATTACTGTTTGACATGAGTTTGCTTTCCTTCTCTACTTTGAATTCCTGCAATGACTGCCTCACATCTGTAGTGTGTTATAATCTGTGACTCGTTCCCCTTCTATTATGTCACTCAGCATGCCTTTGTCTTACTTGATCCCATATCCCTTTAGTGATTATTTAAGACTTTAGAGTAGCTATCTAAACTTGTGTTTCCTTACCATGTTTGATATTGTCTGTCTTTTGATATTTTGATGGATACTTGGGACCCCTAGGCTTTAAACTCTTTAATTTGATACCTACCTAGATTTGTTTGGTATTATGCATCTTTATATATTAATCTTGAAATCTCAGGGAACTTGTTTCTCCCCTAACTCTTTCAATGTGTTTCTGCCAATGTGTTACCTCTTGGTAAGTGTGGAACCTATAATAGCAACCTGCCTCTAATTCTTGTTGACCTTCTTAACTAGCATATTCTGTGTTTTAGAAAACTTTGCTATGTCTTCTTTTTAAAATACAAGTGTATCTCTTCAAATCCTGCCCCTTAACCATTGTTCTCTCACTCTCATTTATTTCCTATACTACTCTGAATCTATAACTCTTGGCTGGCTGAAAGCCATGGCCACTAAGACTTTCTCTATTGACCTCCCTAGTGTGAGCACTGCTCGGGGTCCATTTGAGACCCTTGTGAACTCAGACACACTAGGACTTGGGGTTCTTTGGCCACTCTACTTACTACTGAGACTTGAGCTATCTCTGATACACGGTTCTTTCCTCATTCTATCTACTAAATATACAAACTTGTTTCTTTAACTGATCAATGTTTGGGTCATATGGTCAATATGTTGCTATTTGGTGTTGCTTGAGTTCCTCTATGGTTTCTAGGTTGTCCTGATGAATATAGTCCCCTGTTGGGAAGGTCTATTGTTGCTACTTGTATAATATTTTGTAATTACATTCATCATTAGGTCTGTAATAATTTTGTAATAAATGATTGGGATTTAGTGAAATCAGGAAAATGAGCATGCTCTAATGTTTGCATGTAAGGGTAGAAAACATGCCTATAGGATTCATATGATCTACTTGTTATCCAACCTGCTAAATATGCCATTCAATTTCCATGTGCACTGGTAGAAATCATGTCATTAAGAGAATCACAAACCCACACAACTTTTTTACTATCAAAGCATAAGTACTTTATTTATTCCTATGTCTACTGCTAGATAGCATTCCTATAGGAAACAAAATGTCAATAACCACTGTTTCAATTTGCATAACTACAACATATTTACTTGAAATCATGCCTATAGGATTCTAATTAGTTAATTTGCTATTGTTATCATATTGGTCACCTAGAAAACATGTCTGTCGTGGCTAAGTATAAAATCAGTTCCAATCGCCAATCGTTAGAAATCTTGCCTATAGAGTATTACTACTCGCTCTAAAAGTGTTAATACTGAACTTTTCAAACGGTGTTTAATTGCTTAGCCGCGCCACTATTAGAAAGCATGAGTAATTTTGAGTATTTCCAACGGTATTTACTGCCCCCTACTGCATAAATCACTTAGAGATCATGTCTACAGGTTTAAAACTTATAACCTGTAATCTCGATAATCAGTATGTAAACCATATAGTTGTTTGGAAATCACGTCTATAAGTTTAAAGTAGCGCCTTGCATCTGAAACTGCCTGCATATTTGAATCCAAGGTCACATAGAAATCATGTCTATAGGGATTAAGGACTTTAATTTGTCTCAGTTCTAATTCTGTCTAAAGCCTAATGTGAGAACTTAGTTTGCGTGCATTTGTTGTTTAAGTGTGGAGGCTAACTTGTGCCCTTAACTATCCTTACCTGAAGTCCAACTTATTTTGTATGTCGCCTAGTTTTATCATTTTGAGCGGCCTAAGCAATGTCTAGAACCACCCAAATAGAGGTCCAATGCCTCCTGAACCGTAGGCATGGGACGAGTAGCGCACGCCTAAGGTACGACTTAGAACTGAATTAGAGCGCATTTAGGTAAACAACTTTAACATAGTAATCGGGTAGCAGGATATGATAGTCTGTGCCTGCTGAATAATATGAGTAACTCCCTACCTCAAGGGAGTTGCGAAGTATTATTTATGTTGCATGGGCTGATCCTTTAGGCTAAAAAAGTTAGGAACCCCCCCCCCCCTCTTCTTTATACATTTAGTCATCTAATATAGACCGTTATAGTTCAATCCTTGTAACCCCTATTTGTGTTATAATAAATATTTTTGACCCTTACCCACTTTGTTTATCTTGCCTAAATTATAATCCATATAGTTATAAGTTCGGCCGGGACCCACAGTTGTAGACCTTGAAGAGTGTCTAACACCTTCTCTTTGAGGTAATATGAGCCCTTATCCAATCTTTGGTGGCGTTGACTAGTCAAACAAAGCTATTTGCATAATAGGTTTCCTAACGCACCTCAAAATCTTTAGGTGGCGACTCTTCTCTTCTTTTAACACCCCATCTCCCATTCAAAAGAGTTGTAACATGTCAAAGCCCGGTTTCGCAAGAAAACGGGGCGCGACAAACTATACTATCTTTTACTAGCGAGCAATAATTTTGTATTGTGTTTTGCACTCGACAAAAGTGTTTCTTACATATAAGGTGGTAAAAGAAAAGAAATTCGAAATCCACCCTATAATAATCTTAAACTTGGATAAGATCATCTCATATATCAAGATTTTACTTATCCAACTTTCACTTTTTGCTTATGCTGAAATTGGATTTTTGATTGTCAAAATCTTGAAAACCTTCAACCTAGTTAATATTTATTCAGACTAGTAGGTGGTACAAAAATTACCAAAACAAAATGTAATGGGAATCACCAAATCTGCTAACGTTGCACGCTACATTAATCTTGAGTTTCTTTTTTCAATTTACTTTTTCGTCTTTAATAAGATGGAATTATGGAAGTTCGTAATACCATTTTTCGCACAAATTTTGAGCAAGAAACGTCACACAGGAGTAGTGATGGTAAAATGGTTAAAGAAACAGTTAACCATTTATATTAATCATTAAAAAATGGGTTGGATAATAAACTTTTTAAAAACGGGTCAAATATGGATAAGAATCATATTATCCACTTAGAAAATAGATAATCAATGAATAACTAATGGGTTTAACTTTTATATTTGTAAAGCTTCAAATTGGAGGTTCGTCAAGTTAAGAAGATCAGAAACTCTCCCAAAAGTGATAATATTCAAGAAGGCCATAAATAATATGGGTTAACCCAGTATTTATTCATATTAAATATGGGTCGAGTCGGATAATTTATACCATTTTTTCATTACCTATTTTCAATCTGTCCCATATCCGACCCACCCCGCCGTTTGCCACCCCTAAGAGCAACGGTTACCCCAGTTTTGATATTTTCACTTTCGAGATTGAAAAAAACATACGAGTAACAGATATATGTTGTAAAACCTATAGTAATTATGGATGTCCACTACTTCCACTACTTTCATCCTTGATGTAAATAACCTCCCAATATTCATCACAATTATGATTGTAACTCCCACATCTCCATAACCCCTACCCATAATCTTTTCCCATAATCTTTTCCCATAATCTTTTCCCATGATCTCAATTGTTTAATGTCATGTTTAAGACAATCATTTTGTAACCTACCTATGAAATTGTATAAACAGAGGCATGAAATGTGAGATGGGATACACTTGAACACGTGATGAAATAAGAAAGTTATCTCTTATTCTACTTATCTTCTTGTTTTATATTGTTACTTTGAGCTACATTTCTTAATACGTTATCAGAATGAAATTGAGCTATTTTCGTTGTTCAGGCATATTTGTTTATTTTGTTTTCTTCGTTGTATATTTTGATTTTATGATTAGTGTCTTTAATATGCAGTTTTATAATTTCTCTTATCTCTATATGTGTGTAAAAATAAAGAATTCTATGTTTCTTTATATTCAGTTATTTGCATGATTGTCATGTGAAAGTTGCTAATTTTCATGTTAGTAAAATTTATTGAGAGAAAAATACTTGTTTTATGTTGTTCGACATTTGAAATTGTATTAAAGTTGAAGACATTTTTGTTCTAGTTACCATCAAAGATATACTAATATTTTAAAGAAAAAATTAGTATTCTTTTCTATGGAATTATCACTTTAGGATATATAGATCACAAATTTGATGTTATGTCAATTTTTAAGATTCTTTACGCTATTATCCTAATGATTTCTAATTATTTATCTTCTTTGATAGTTTTCACTATGTCGAATTTGTCAAAGCTTGAGTTTGTGGCACTTGACATTCCTGGAAAGAATTACCTATCATGGGTTCTGGATGCTGAGATTCACTTAGCCGCCAAAGGCCTTGGTGACACCATTACTCAGGGTAATGAGGCATCAAGCCAGGACAAAGTCAAGACCATGATTTTCCTTCGTCATCATTTGGATGAAGGTTTGAAGGTTGAATATTTGACAGTGAAAGATCCACTTGAATTGTGAACTAGCCCGAAGGAAAGGTATGATCACCTTAAGGCTACGGTATTTACGAGGGCTCGATATGAGTAGATTCACTTGCGGTTGTAAAATTTTAAGATCGTAAGTGAGTATAACTCTATTGTATTTCGAACAACTTCCCAATTGAAATTATGTGGGATGTTATGAATGATGAGGATTTGTTGAAAAAGACTCTTACGACTTTTCATGCCTCAAATATGGTATTACAGCATCAATACCGTGAAAGGGGTTTTAAAAAGTATTATGAATTGATCTCGTGCCTTCTAGTTGCTAAGCAACATAATACTCTTTTGCTGAAAAATCATGAAGCCCGTCCCACAGGTTCAGCTCCGCTTCCTGAAGCGAATATGGTAGCGATACGTGATAAATCTAGAAAAAGATAGAATAATTATCATGGCCATATGAATATACGTAGACATGATAATGGCAAGAGACGATATAATAATTGTCATTGTGGTGGTCATGGAAAGAACAATATGGGTTCTCAAAACAATCCTTCAAGAGGCAACAGTAGTAACTGCCACCGTTGTGGCATGAAAGGTCATTGAAAACTTGAATGTCGTGTACCTAAGTATTTTGTCAGGCTTTATTAAAACTTCATAAAAAAAAAGACAAATAAGGTTGGAGCATTCTTCAGCTAATACCCTAGTGGAGTCTCACTTGACCTTTAAAAATAATTTTGAGGCAGGGTTCAAACAAACATGATGACAATGCCGAGGCAAATCTTGCTATGAATGATGATGATTTTTAAGGCATCAATGATCTTACTCATTTGGAAGTTGAAGACTTTTTTGGAGACCAAAACTAAAATTTGATCATTTTACTGGGGAATGCAATTATGTTATTATTTTTATTTCAGTATTTTTTTGTCTCGTTCTAAAGTTATTTTTATTTTCAAGTAGTATTTAATTTGTCTTATATTGTTGTTGGTGTTGTTAGTTTTTCCATATTTCTCATGGTGTACTTTTATATTTTTATGAAAAAATAAAATTCTCCAGTCTTCAATTGGATCCAAGATGAGTAATGAAGATTTATGTCTTTTGGATAGTGCTACAACTCACACAATATTAAGAGAGAGAGAAAATTCTCTTATTTGGTTATGAAAAAGGCCTATGTAATACAATATTTGGTAGTACAAAGTTAATTGAGGGTTTTGGAAGAGCGGCCTTATTACTACCTAGAGGAATGATATTAACTATTAATAATGTATTGTATTGTAGTAAATCTCAAAGAAACTTGTTGAGTTTCAAAGCTATTCGTCAAAATGGCTACAGTGTTGAGACCTCTAATGAAGGAAAAGTTGAATATCTTTATATTACTACAATAAAAGTGGGAAAAGAAGGTGTGCACGAAAAATTACCCGTATTTCTTCTGGGTTGTACCACACAAACATTGGTGTGGTTGAATCACATGCCATAGTAAACAAAAGGTTTACTACTTATAATAATTTTTATCATTTGGCATGACCGATTAGGCCATCCTGGTTCTAACATAATGCGCGGAATAATAGAGAATTTAAATAGGCACACATTGAAGAACAAGAAGATTCTTCAATTTAAGGAATTCTCTTGTGTTGCGTGTTCTCAAGGAAAATTGGTTATTAAACCATCGGAAGCGGGATTGAATCCTTGCATTTCTGGAACGTATATAGGCTGATATTTGTGGACCTATACACCCTCCATGTGGACCATTCAAATATTCTATGGTCTTCATAGAAGCATCTACAAGATGGTCACATGTGTGCTTATTGTCAACTCGTAATATGGCATTTGCAAGATTGTTGGCCCAAATAATAAGGTTAAGAGCACAGTTTCCAGATTATCCAATTAGGACAATTCGTCTTGATAATGCTGGTGAATTTACATCTTAAACCTTTACTGATTATTGTATGGCCATTGGAATAAAAGTTAAGCATCTGGTTGCTCATGTTCATACTCAAAACGGTCTAGCTGAATCATTGATTAAATGCCTCCAATTAATAGGTAGACCATTACTAATGAGGACAAAACTTTCATTTTCAGTGTGGGGACATGCTATTTTGCATGCAGCATCACTTGTGTGCATAAGACCAACCAGTTATCATGAAGTCTCCCCATTACAGTTGGCTTTTGGTCAGGAGCCAAATATTTTCCACCTAAGAACTTTTGGATGCGGTATATGTTCCAATTGCTCCACCACAACGCACAAAGATGGGTTCCCAAAGAAGGTTGGGAGTATATGTTGGTTATGAATCTCCTTGTATTATTAAATAGCTGGAGCTTATGACAAGAGATTTGTTTACAACCAGATTTGTTGATTGTCATTTTGATGAATCAATTTTTCCAACATTATTGGGAGAAAATGAACGGCTGGAAAAAGAGATAGAGTGGAACATATTCTCTCTATATCATTTGGATCCTCATACAAATCAATGTGAATAATAAGTTCAAAAGATTATTTACATGCAAAATATTGTGAATCAATTTCCAGTTGCATTTACTAACCTTCCACGGGTTACTAAATCGCATATTCCAGGTGTAAATGCTCCAATTCGAGTTGATGTCCCACCTGGACAGTATGATAATGCAAATAAGTCTAGGTCACACCTTAAATGTGATAGGCCAATTGGTTCCAACGAGAAGAATCCCCGAAAAAGGAAAGGAGAAAATGATCAAGTTGATCATAACATGGAGGCAATTGCTCAAGAGGAGCATAAAGACATAATAATTGATAAGACCTCATAAGAGGATCTCGTACCTGAAAATGATAAAAATGAAGAGATATCAATAAGTTATGTCTCTACGGGAAAAATTGGAAGCGAAATAACGTTGTTATTGACAACAGTTTTGCATATAATGTTACAGTTGAAATAATTCAACAAGATAAGGATCTTGATCCAAAATCTGTTGATGAATGTAGACAGAGAAATGACTGGTAAAAATAGAAAAATGCAATTCAAGCGAATTGGCTTCACTCGGAAAACGTGAAATTTTTGGACCAATAGTCCGAACGCCTGAAAGTGTCAAGCCAATGGGGTACAAATGGGTTTTTGTGCAGAAACTAAATGAGAAAGGTGAAATCGTAAGATATAAAGCACGACTTGTGGCACAAGGATTTTCGCAAAGGTCTGGCATTGATTATATGGAGACATATTCTCCTGTAGTAATGCAATTACCTTCAGGTATCTAACAAAATGGCAGTCCATGAAAAGATTGATATGCGGTTGATGGATGCTGTCACAACCTACTTATATGGCTCACTGGACAATGAATTTTTTATGAAAATCCCTGAAGGATTTAAAGTTCCTGAAGCACATAAAAGTTTACGGGAAACTTGTTCAATAAAGCTTCAGAAATCCTTATACGGATTAAAGCAATCAGGGAGGATGTGGTACAATCACCTTACCGAGTATTTGTTAAAGGAAGGGTACAAAAATGACCCTATTTGCCCTTGTGCCTTTATTAAGAGGTCTGGATCTGAATTTGTCATCATAACTGTGTATGTTGATGACTAGAATATCATTGGCACTTCTAAAGTGCTTCCAAAGGTTGTAGAGTATTTGAAGAAAGAATTTGAAAAGAAATATCTTGGTAAGACAAAATTTTATCTTGACCTACAAATTGAGCATGTAACAAATGGAATTTTTGTCCATCAATCAACATACATTGAAAAAGTCTTAAAGCGATTTTACATGGATAATGCACATCCATTGAGTACCCCCAATGATTGTGAGATCGCTCGACATAAATAAAGATTCATTTCGGCCTCAAGAAAATGACGAAGAACTTGTTGGTGATGAAACTTCATATCTTAGTTCAATTGGGCACTATGTATCTTGCTAACAATACCTGGTCAGATATTCTTTTGCAGTAAGCTTATTTGCAAGATTCAGTTCCTCTCCAACAAGAAGACATTGGAATTGTGCTAAGCATATATTTAGATATTTTCGAGAAACTCTAGATATGGGATTGTTCTATTCTAATGAATTCAAGTCAGAAATGATTGGCTATGCCGATGCAGGTTATTTGTCTGATTCACATAAAGTCCGATCTCAAACAGGCTATTTGTTTATATATGGAGGTACAACTATATCATGGCGTTCAATGAAACAAATAATAGTTGCCACATCTTCAAATCATGTTGAGATAATAGACATTCATGAAGCTAGTCGGGAGTGTGTTTGGTTGAGATCAATTACTCAACATATTCCTGAAATGTGTGATTTTCTTATAAAAAAAGATAATCCAACTATACTATATGAAGACAATGCTGCTTGCATTGCTCAATTGAAAGTCAAAGGACAAAGAACAAAGCACATTTCACCAAAGTTTTCTTTCACGCATGATCTTCAATAAAATGGTGAAATTAATATTCAACAGATTCATTCATGTGAAAATTTGGTTGATCTGCTCATTAAGGCATTACCAACTTCTACATTTGAGAAGTTGAGATAGAAGATTGGTATGCGACGTCTTCGAGAAATAAAGTGATGTTTTCATGAGGGAGAGTAAGATACGCGTTGTACTCTTTTTTTTCTTAGCCTAGGTTTTGTCTCACTGGGTTTTCCTAGTAAGGTTTTTAACGAGGTAGCAAATAAAGCGTATTACAGATATGTGTTCACTAAGATTTTTTCTTAGTAAGGTTTTAACGAGGCATATTATCTATTTTTGGACATCCGAGAGGGAGTGTTGTAAAACTTATAGTAATTGTGGATGTCCAATACTCCCACTACTTTTATCCTTGATGTAAATAACCTCCCACTACTCATTAATATTCCGAATGTAACTCCCACACCTCCTTAACCCCTACCCATGATCTTTCCCTGTTATCTCAATTGTTAATATCATGTTTAAGACAATCATTTTGTAACCTTCCTATGTAATAGTATAAATAGAGGCATGAAATATGATATGGGATACAGAACACTTGATGAAATAAGAAAATTATCTCTTGTTCTCTTATTCTACTTATCTTCTTGTTTTATATTGTTACTTTAAGCTACATTTCTTAATAATATATCAATATTGTTCTTTTCATTTTGAGATTAAAAAAGAATCACACACTATTAGTGCATTGACAAAGCTGACCCTAGGTGGCATTATGATTGAGGTGTCAGTTAGATTTGTTCTTATGATTTTCCAAAATTGACCAAAAAGGAGTAACTCGATCATAAAATATCTCGTATTCAAATAGAGTCCAGAAAAGATGCACTCTGAAGGGTATGATATAGGTAGCTTACCCTAATATAAGTATATTTTCACAGCTCGAACCCGTATTTCAAAAGTGGACCAAATTAATTAATTGGGGAAGGAACATAAAGTCTAATTATGGGGAGCCTCATTATTGTATAAGCTCGTATGACTAACTATATAGTAAGATTCTACAAATACTTAATTATGCAGCCTAATAAATTTTTATCCCACTTTTTAATGTACTTCTCGGACGTGGAACTTATCCATTCGCTTTTTTCCTAATTAGTTTCTTCTTATCTAATAGCCTCCTCCTTAAATAACAGCAAAAGAAATTAAACCTCCAGTTTCATCTCTGTTCTTTTTTCCTCTGCTTTGGTTTTTTTTTTTTTTTTTTTTTACAATTTTCTTTACTTTTTTAAACTACTGTACCAGTTCAAGCCTCAGAATGGACAGCTTTGAAACCAAAACTAATCACGACCCTCCTCTCAAAACTCAGAGAGTTATGCTAATCCTCCAAATTTTGTTGAGAATTTTGGCTTTTGCTTTCACTTTAGGTGCGGTATTAAGAATTATGACTAGCAAACAGGTTTTGTTTCTTGGATTTGATGCCCGTTACACCTATTCTCCTTCTATGAAGTAAGTCATTAATATTAATTAGTAATATATTTTTATGGTTATAGCAAACTTGAATGATTCTTTAATTTCACCCTCATTTTGCAGATTTTTTGCATATGCGAATGTCAGTGGATGTGCCTTATCTGTTGTTTCTCTATTTCTTGTTTTGATGTGTTGTCAAAAACCTCGCGATTCCAACAAGTTTTTTTACTTGTTCGTGCATGATTTGGTACGTCCCCTCCTAATTATTCCCCTTAATTTTGTAGTATTTTCTCCTTTGATTTATTTCTGATCATTTCCATCTTGGTTTTCACTATTAAATTACAGATTCCTTGATATAAAATCTCGGGCAAATATTTCTACCTTTCTATCTTTTTTCTTTCTGTAAATTATATGCATAATATCTAGGGAAAAGCTTAAAGGGCGTTAATATAAACGAGACACCTAAAATCTCTAATTGTCAGATTTTAAAGATGAGGTAAATATAAATTTCGATAGGGATCTTCACTCAAATAGCCGGCTGGATTCACCGTTTCTTCCCTGGGCGGTATACACTAATTATACAAAATTATGCACGTATTATATACGAATTATGCATACATTATATATCCGTCGGCTATTTTTAATTTAACCGGTTGTGTAGACAGCTATTAAGGTTAATTCTTCATTTCAATAAATACCCAAGTGTCCCTATTGATCAGTGCTGGGCATCTGCTTGAGCGAATAATCTCTCTCCTTAATACATTACTTAAAATCAATGTAGATGGACATAGCTGGGATTATGTAGTAAATTTCTGTCCTAAGATAACTTCATAACAAAATCTGTAAGTTGTGACATATACATCAATCCTGATTAAATATCAGATTTTTATATAGTATATGAAATGTCAATCAGAATACAGTTACTAACTCTTGCTGACATAAAAAGAAAAATCCAAATGAAAATTATGTAACTCCCTTTTATGGGACCTGCATAACAAATTCAGAATTCTGTAGATTTCGAAAGGAAAGGCAAACTCAAATAAGAATATGACCTATTAGAAATATGGAATGAGATAATTAACATGATCTACAAAAAAGATCAAATTCATGTACAATGCACCTTTTTAATCAAGTTACCAATTAGTACTTGTAATAGAGATTTACATGTAATTGTATTATAACTGACTTGTTTGTGTAGTTTTTTTTTTTTGCTCCGTCAGTGCATATAACTTAAAAAGAGTTGGTTTCATTTTTGAATTTTTTTTTTGTTTTTGTTTTGAACTAAATTGTTGACAGTTTGTGTTTGGAGTGCTGGTGGCTGGAAGTGCGGCAGCAACAGCAATAGGATATGTGGGTAAATATGGGCAGAAGCATTCCGGTTGGGAGCCAATCTGTATTTTTGTTACTAAATTCTGTCACAAAATTACTGTCAGTTTGACATTATCTTACATTGCCATTATTATCTACCTTTGCCTCACTATAATCTCGGCAAACCAAGCAAGACAGATTAAAGCTTAAAATGTATATCATCAAAAGACAGAATGATGAATACATATATTTCAATATTTCAGCGTTATATGTAGTAGTAGGGTATTTTCAGGTGAAGAATTAATGTTATACTAAATGTAATTTGCATGGAGATACTGGTCTAGTACTTTGAGGTAAATGGATAATAAGCCTTTCATTCTAATTCTGTTGTTTAACCAAAAAAGTTTTTGCCGTCAAAGCAAATAGAAGGATTATTGGGGTTTTAGTAAGCAATTTTACTTCACTTTTACACATATAAAAAAATTTAAAATAATAGAAAGCAGTATTGAGATAACAAGGGAAAAGAAAATCTTATTGATTATTATATCTCTCTTCCAATAGGAAAAAATATGATCTTACAACAGCATAGAATAGTAAAAGTATATGCAATTGATAATATAATTTCGTAAATTTCATGATGGAAGCTCATGATATGGTAAGGGGTTTTATATAAGGATACATTGTAAGTGTTTCGCCCTACTTAATTCCTTCCCGTTATAAATATTTCTCACATTGATTACATGTTACACAGATTATTCGTAATGGTTGTAATAATAACCAATCACACATAGTCGGAAATTATGCTGATTTCTTTCCATATTCGTGGTTGTTATTGAACCTGCCATCTTCGCGGCCTTTAATTATCCATTTCGCGCTTATTTCCTCTTTTCCATTTGTCATGTACGGTAACTTTTTAAACGATCATATGAGTATTTTACTCATGCCTTATCTAATCTTCTTTCTTCTTTATAATTTTGACTATTATGTCACCGGTCAGTATATCATTAGTCCACGTGGCAAGACTATTTTTCTACCAGTACATATGTGTTTTCATATTTTCTAGAAAATCTCTTAGAAGTGTTGTAGAAGGAAAAAGTATTCGGCGTTTTACCTCTCATGGAACGATTAATTCAAAAAATGTAAAAGAAAAAGTTATTTATGTCTTGTACATTTGAGCAAAAACAATAATGTTGGTATTTCCTTCTGGACCGTAATGACTTGATTCCATATCTGTTGATTTAACGAGAAATATCATGTCCATATTTGTTAGAACTAAATCAAGACGTCAAACTCCTTAAGCCCAAGCTAAATCAAGACTTCAAGCTCCATAGCCCCAAGCTAAATCAAGACATCAAGCTTCGTAGGCCCTCGTTATTGGGCCTTGTTGAACTTGGTATTTTGAGAAAATTTATAAGTTCCTCATCTCTAGCAACCGCGTCGTTTGGTAAAAATAGTACGGGCTAGCCAGTTTTCGGACTGGTCATTCAAAAATAGTCAGTGTTTGCCAAGTCATTGAAAAATAGCCAGTATTTTACTGCAACAGAGACCGGTTCAGTATAATATACTGGAGTTCGGTGCACCTATGTATGAACTTCCAGCATATTATGCTGGAACTCCAACACGCGAAAAGTTCCAGCGTAATATACTGGAGATTCGAGCACCTGTGTGTGAACTTCCAGCATATTATACTGGACCAGTATACTTTGCTGGAACTCCAGTATATTATGCTGGAGTTTTAGTATACTTATGCTGAAACTCCATTATATTATGTTGGAGTTCCAGTACACGTATGCTGGAACTCCAATATAATATGTTGGAGTTCCAGTATACTTATGCTGGAACTCCAGTATAATACTGGAGTATTTTCCGGATTTTGAACAGTATTTTCGTTTAGATTTATCTTTACATGAAAAGTGGGTAAAATTCGTTTACTTTTGAAAAAGTGGCTATTTTTAAATGGCCACTTGTAAATCTAGCTATTTTTTAATTTCTCCCCGTCGTTTGGTCACCACGTGAATAAACAAGAATATCACATCGAGAATATCCCGTGGAATTAGCTATCCCATCTTTTTAGTGAAAAAGTTAACCTTCATTTTGGTATAAAATTTATCCTATTAAACTAATATCCATAACCAAATATAAGATACATACAATCTCATTAATTTTCTTAGTATCCTTATCCCGGTAATTAACGATCCCAAAAACAGGAGATTTAATTTCTATGCATGTCAAGATATAGCAACCAAATCTTATATTGTATATCATCAGTAAATTTGATAACAAGATTAATGGTGCTAATCACCTAATTTTTCACCGACACTAAAAAGAAAAAGAAGAAGTTAATAACATATATATAATCTAGCATAACTTCAGGATTATTATTTTTCGTCCAAAGTTATTTGTTAATTTTAGATCCAAATGTCATACAGAAGTCATTCTCGGCCAGGTTGAAATTTTACACATAAATGATCCAGGACTTTTTCATTGGAGAAAAGCCTCATGCCTTTGTCATAATTCAATCCTAAAAGTCCATGAAATGTAAAGGATTCTAAGGAAATATTATAAGAACTCAAAGGCCGTAACCGTAATGGCCAGACTTAAAATTACTATTGGAAGATTGTGCAATTAATAGGAGATCTATAGAGATCTGGTTAAGTGCATGATTACAAAGGAATAATCTATTTGATACTCCATAAATCATATACTAATTAATAATTATAGGGTATATTACTACTTGTTTACTGGGGAACGATCTCTTTTGGCCTATAATTTGCTGAGCTGGTCAAAAGAAACACTAATTCTGCAGAGCTTCCATTAAGTAAAATTAAGCTTGAAAACCATTCTGCCATGTGTTTACCCGTAAAACGGTATAGTTGAATTTATACGTGATTTATAGACAAGTAAATTAATTTTAACCAAATATAACAGATGAATTAAACAAAATTATAAGACTTAGCCTTAAAATTGAAATAAACGGCAGATATCTTGGTTCCGAGCGCGGAGCTACCAGGATCAATAAGAACGATGCAAATAAGCAAGAAAGTAAAATGTTATTTGAGCTTTTGACGAAGTATAGTATATGCTTGTCAGAAAATTCGTGTACTTACAATGATGATAGAGTTCACTATTTATAGTTACACCTAGGGAACAAGGTCCTAGGATTAGCTCCTCTTTAATGATAATTATGATGACCATTGAAGAATGTGTAAGAAACTTAAGAAAACCTTAGAGCATAATAAAATTTACAACTCCATTGTCCGTGATTTTGATGCCAGCCTTCAATCCATGAGATTCGTGCGAGATAACCTCTCTGCTGAGGTCGGCCAACTTAAAGGAGAATTTCAGCCTCGAGCGGCTTCCATTATTGTTGAATAAACATATGTTATGTACAACATGAGGAGAAAAACCTTGGAAGAGGCCAAAGCAGGTATCATTGACTTTGATGCGAAAATCACTAAGGCTCGTGAGCCGGAGTTAGCTGCAAAAAGAGGTCTTTTGGCTCGGCCTAATGCTACTGATTATTCTGGTTCCGATTCTGAGTTCTCGAAAACTGAAGAGGAACCGGAAGGCGATGATACCGAAGGCCAAAATATCACATCGGCAGCGGGATCACCTACTTCTCCTGGGGGCGTAGATGTTTCTCTTCCTCCGGGTTCCGGAGATGCAGCAGCTTAGTTTTTGCTTTCTTTTTCAAACTTTTATACTTGTACTGCTTGGCACATTTATTATAAACAAATCTTTTTTGTTCAAGTATAAGTTTCCTTTTCTGTGTACTTCCGTTTAAATACTTGCGCAAGTTTGCTCTTTGCGTTTTTTTTAATTTAAGTATTGACGCGTGTTTTACTGTTTGCGTTAATTATGCAACTTTGGGTGTATTTTCCCCCGAAAGTGTTTGGATTTCGGGCATAAGTTCTTCCGAAATCAAACCTTTATCGTGAGAATTTTTATAAGAAAGGGCTCTTCTTATGTTTACGGTGTCTTGAAGAGGACATCTCCTATTCATTACGGCACTATCATTTGAAGTACTTGCTTAACTTTCAAATGATAAAATTAATTCATTATTCAGACAAGAAACATGACAGAAACTAAAGGACTTTTCCTTAATTATTCCTTCCATTTTCAAAGTACATAGGCATTCGTTGTGCTAAAAAGAAATTGTCATTTCTTGTGGCTAACTTGTATAACTTGTTTCTACGGGGCTAGTCATGCAGTCCCGATCCCGATGATGCAACTATGTTTCGGGGTTTTGTATTCCGGTCGAAGTGGTTGTCGTTGTTGTCGTATCCTCATATCATTCTCTCAGTGTTCGACTACGAAGAATGAAAATTTGAACACTGAAAGTTTTATACCTTCGAGGATTCTACCAGTGAATTGCTAGATAATCTTTAGTTCGATAACAAACTTCGCTTCCCCTTAGGAGTTTATGCTATTGTCACGCCCCGACCTCGGGGAGCGCGACCGGCGCTCAATCGAGATAACCCGGTCAAGCAAGCTTGTAAAATGACTTCTACCCAGACTCACCCATGAATAAGGAGAAGGTATATTTCATTAATTAGACAATGAGAAGGTTACACGAACAATTCAAATTTCATTACTGATAGAACTTCATTCAAGATTCCCCAAAATATTACATTAAACATTCTTAATTTAGAAGTGGAAACATATGATACAAATACAACATTTCTAATTTGACTTCCCAAAACAAAGGTATCACTCATGCTATGTCTACGGAGCCTCTAATATATACAAAATAGTACAAGGCTACGGCTATACCTCAAAATAATATACATAGAGGACAAGAGATACAAGACCCAAAAATGAAATGGGGCTCACCAAGTCAACTGAGGAGAGGGTGTGCTGCTATCATTGATCAATACCGCCTGCTATGGAACCACATGTATCCATAAAAGATGCAACGGCCCCCGAAAAAGAAGACATTAGTACATATAGAATAGTAATATTATGTACAACTAATCATCCTCTCAATAGAACGAGTAACAGTAAAAGGAGGAGGAAACATGAAATCAACAAAGCCTCAAACAGTATCAAGGTGTCAAGTTAGGAGAAAAATAAATTTCAAGAAAGCTTCAATATTTTTAAGTTGGAAGATCTTTAGTACCGATACACCACCGTATTTTTAGCACGGAGTCTGATCTCAGCCCGATCGGCTAAGCCATCTCACCCCGAGACATCCACTAACAATACTACCATGTGCGCAGCATCGCGTATGATCTCAGCCCGATCGGCTAAGCTGTCTCGCCACAATGTCGTGTGGGTCGACATCACATCACATCTCGCTAGCAATAATCTCATCCCATTTAAAGGAAAACATCTCAACACATCAATCGCATCCCATATAAGGGGAAACAATCTCATCACATCAACACGGGGATTTACCCCTCAATTATTCCTACATCGGCACGTGTAGTTTCGGGGTTTGGTTATTTCAACCTGCCTTTCCTCGGTGAGTAACTGATACTTCCAAAAAAAATATTATTTAAAGGATTTACAACTCATTTCATAATTTTTCACACGTCTTTCCATTTTATTGGCACTAGTGGCCACAATTGTAATATCATTCTTGGCACGTCGGCCATATTTCATATTTCATACTCGCCCCTATAACTTTCAAATGTTACCATGAATTATCATCAATAAGAGGATTTCAAATCAAGAATTTAAGCACACATATGAACAAACAGGAGTCTTAATCACATTGAGTTTCTATTCTACAAATAGGCATCCCAACTTGCAATTGAAACATGATTTCTAAATCACAACACCTTTGGTACATTGATCATGCTAGATTACATTCTCAGAGGGAATCGTGATGTGATAGGAATATTTGGAAAACATTTTGAGTATATTCATCTTTCACCACAATACTTATTTTAGAATAATTATCTATTAGGGAGGACTCAGAACATGAGAAATAGAAATTGAGCCAATCATAATTGCAACTTACAAGGACATTATGAAAATTGATTCTACAAGAGGAGTTTAGTCAACATACCTCTCTTGAGCTCCCTTAAATTACTACAATATTCCGAAAATCCTAGCGACTTCAATCTATTAGAAACATGAAAATTTTGAAGTAGAAAGATACTCGGGGTTTCAGATCATTTGAGCATTTTATCAAGCACTAGATGTGCATTCAGGTATCAAGGTCCTCCTATGGTGTATTCCTTTACCCCAAAATCAATCCCCACTTCAATAAAACACCCACAAATACTCCACAACCTTCCGACCACCTTTATTAGTACATGCATGCATAAATAACACCTCTTATTCTCAAAACCTTCTTCCTTATTACCTATTCCCAACCCAAATTTCGAAATTGAAGGCAAGGGCTAGAATCTTACCTCTTGGATGAAGGCCTTGTGAGTTATCCTTGTGAATTCTTCCAGACTTGAGTAAAGATTGATGAACAAATAGCTTAGAAATTCTTCTTCTCACTCTAGACCATTTTCCTCTTTCTAAAATATCAGTTTAAACCTTCTAAAATAACCCCTAAGGTTGTTTTATAAAAATGGGGTCGGGTTTTAATACTAGAAAAATAGTCCCTCCAAACTCAACTCTGCGGTCACAGAGTGCACCGCGTATCAGGTTTGCGGCCCACAAAATGGACCACAGAAACGGTCCCAAAAACTGGGTCAGCCTGGTCCAGTTTGCGGCCAGGTGTGCAGCCCGCATAATAATTGCGCGGCCGCAAAATGGATCGCAGAATCTCCCTCCGAAAATCTTAATATTGGTTCTTCGACAGATGCGCGGCTCCCGAAATGATTATCCGATCGCATAGTTGATCGCAAAACAACCTCCAAACTGGCCCATTTCTGTGCTTCACTCTGCGGCGGACTTGTGGTCCGCAGATCAGTTCTGCAGTCGCCTAATGGACCGCAAAACTCCCTGTTCTGCAATAACTTTTCTTCAACTCCCCAATGCTCTTCTCAACCCAAAAAGTTTTTGAACAATCCTCAAATATATTATCCTACCTCGGCACCACGAAACCCCGGATTTTAGGTGAAATTTTACGGGGCCTTACATCCTCCCCCGCTTTGGATCATTCGTCCTTGGATGAGGGTCAGAACCCTCCATTAGCACCCAATGTAACCCAACTATTACTTCACACACATGCAGTTCCAAATTATGACTGACTCCCTAAATTTCGAAAAATTTCACCAGAGTCTCCCCTGTAATTGGGCCTATCCACCCGCCAGAGAATCCCATAGCCAATTCTAACAGCATAACCATAACACAACGATGTAAAACAACATGAAAACAACAATAGTCATAATACCATAAACATTACATCACCAAGAAGGAACATCCTTAACATAGACTGTACAGGCAAAACATAATTGTCAGAAAGTTAGTGTTTAACCTCATGGATACAACTATGTAGTTATTCAAATAAATAAGGATACTTCTTCTCATGTCTTCCTCGGCTTCCCAGGTGGTCTCTTCGACCTGTTGGTTTCGCCATAACACTTTCACGGAGGCAATCTCTTTGTTTCTCAGCTTTCGGACTTGCCTATCAAGAATGGAAACTGGAATATCTTCATAAGTCAATTCTTCATTAACCTCTATAGTCTCAACCGGAACAATAAGCGATGGATATTCAACCACCTTCTTCAAGATGGATACATGAAACAGCGGGTGAACTAAAGACAACTCTGGAGGTAGTTCAATCCTGTAAGCCATCTAACCAATTCTCTTAATGATTTTGAACGGTCCGACATAACTCGGACACAATTTTCCTTTCTTACCAAACCGCATTATACCCTTCATGGGAGAAACCTTCAAGAATGCCCAATAATCCTCTTGGAAATCCAAATCCCTATGACGTACATTCGAATAGGACTTCTAACGACTCTGGTTGTCCTAAACTGTTAATGATCTTACCTTATCCATAACCTGATGCACAAGTATGACCCTATCAACTCCGCTTTCCAAATACCAAACCACCCAATATGAGATCTACATCTCCTGCCATATAAAGCCTCGAACGGTTCCATATGAATGCTAGCATGATAACTCTTGTTGTAGGAAAATTCTATGAGTGGAAAATGATCATCTCAGCTACCCTTGAAGTCAAGAACACAAGCGCGCAACATATCCTCAAGCATCTGAATGGTCAGCTCTACTTGCCCTTCGGTCTGTGGATGAAAAGTTGTACTAAGATTCACCAGGGTACCCAATCCTTGCTATAACTTCTTCCAAAAATTAGTTGTGAATTATGCCCCTCAATCGAAGATAATATAAACTAGAGTGACATGCAACCCGAGTATTTCCTTGATATACAACTGAGCATATTGTTCCTCCATGTCGGTAGCCCTAACAGGTAAGAAGTGTGTTGATTTCTTGAGCCAATCCACAATCACCCAAATTGAGTCAAACTTGTGAGGCGTGTGAGTAGTCCCACCACAAAGTCCATATTGATCATCTCCCATTTTCACATCGGAATTTCTATGTTCTATACCAACTCACCGGGCCTTTGATGTTCGACCTTTACTTGTTGACAATTTGGACATATTTCCACAAAGTCCTCTACATTCCTCTTCATGTCATTCCACCAATAGACTTCCTTAAGATCATGATACATCTTCCTAGTGCGCTGGAATAACTGGAAGTGTGATCATCGGTCATGATTCTTTCTCGAAGAGCATCTACATTAGGAACACATTATCGCCCTTGGTACCTTAGTGTACCATCATCCATGCCAAGTGAAAAGCCATGGTCTTATGTTTGTGAATCCCCTCCTTCAACTGTACCAACATTGGATCACCATATTGCTTATCCTTGACTTCCACAACAAGCGATAATTCAACCCTATTTTGCACAACCACTCCTCCTTCACTAGAGTTTACAAGACAAACTCTCCAAACTAGCTAACCGATGAACCCCATTGGCCAATGGCCTTTAATATGCCTCCAATTTAGCCAAACCACCCATAGATTTCTGGCTAAGAGTATCCGCCGCAACATTAGCCTTTCCCGAATGATAGATAATATTGATGTCGTAGTCCTTGAGTAGCTCAAGCCATCTTCTCTACCTCAGATTCAGTTCCCTATGTTTGAAAATATATTAAAAGCTCTTATGGTCCGTGAATATATCCACATGGACCCCATACAAATAATGACACAAAATCTTCAATGCAAAAATCACCACCGTGAGCTCTAAGTCAAGTGTTGGACAGTTCTTCTCATGATTCTTGAGTTGCCTAGAAGCATGAGTGATCACCTTGCCATGTTGCATCAATACACACCCTAGTCTGATTCTCCAAGCATCACAATATACTACAAACCTATATGTACCCTCTGGTAAGGTCAACACTGGTGTCGTAGTCAATCTTGATTTCAACTCTTATAAGCTCTTTTCACAAGCATCTAACCATTGGAACTTAACTGCCTTCTGCACCAATTTATTGAAGGAGGAGGCAAGAGTAGAGAACCCCTCCACAAACTTTCTGTAATACCCAACTAAGCCCAAGAAACTGCGAATCTCTGTTGGTGTTTTAGGCCTTGGCTAATTCTTTACAATTGCAATCTTCTACGGATCAACCTTAATTCCCTATCTGGAGATGACATGACCCAAGAATGTGGCAGATTCAAGCCAAAGTTCGCACTTCAAAAACTTCACATACAACTTGTGCTGATATAGAAAAGGCTTGAAGACTCGATTCATAAGATCCATGAAAGCTGACGGGGCATTTGTTAGCCCAAAGAACATTACCAGAAATTTGAAGTGCCCATATCGGGTCTTGAAAGATGTTTTATAAATATCATGCTCCCTGATCTTCAATTGGTATTATCCGGATCTTAAATCAATTTTTGAGAAGTACTTGGCACCTTGCAATTGGTTAAACAAGTCATCTATCCTTGGCAGCGGGTACTTATTCCTAATCGTGACCTTGTTGAGCTGCCGATAGTCAATACACATTCTCAGTGACCCATCATTCTTCCTTACAAAGAGGACCGGTGCTCCCCAAGGCGACAAACTCGGCCGAATGAAACCCTTCTCTAACAAGTCTTTCAATTGTTCCTTTAGGTCCTTCAATTCTGTCGGTGCCATTCTGTAGGGTAGAATAGATATACGTTGCGTGCCTAGCATCATATCAATCACAAAATCAATCTCCCTGTCTGGTGGGATCCCAGGGAGCTCATCTGGAAAGACCTTCGAAAATTCATTTACAACTGCTACAGACTAAAGTGTAGGTGCCTCGGCATCGGTGTCAGTAATCCGGACCAATGGTAAATACACCCCTTGTTGATTATCTTAGTGGCCTTAAGGTAAGAAATAAACCTACCATTCGGCACCACATCATCCCTCTTTCATTCGAAGACTGGATCATTCGAAAAATCAAACCTAACGATTCTGGTTCAGCAATCAAGCTTGGCAAAACATGAATAAAGCTAGTCCATCCCTATTATTACATCAAAATCAACCATCCCCAACTTAATGAGATCTTTCATGGTATCCCGACCACACACCGTGACAACACAATCCCTATAAACCCACGTGGCCATAATAGACTCACCAACCAGAGTAGATATAGAGAACGACTCATGAAGTTGTTGCAGTTCTATCCCAAATTCTATAACAACATAAGGAGTGACATAGGACAAAGTGGAACCGAGATCAATAAGTGCATACACATCATGAGATTGGACAGTCAATATACCTATGACAACATCTGGAGAAGCCTCTGAACTCTGGCAACCCCTCAGAGCATAGAAACGGTTGGCCCCTCCCGAACTTTGTGCACCACCCCTAGATATAACCCTCAAAAACGTTAGCCTATCTCGGCACCACGAAACCCCTTATTTTAGGTGAAATTTTATGGGGCCTTACAACTATTGACCAAATATTATCTAACAATCCCCTAGTGGCTTGCACTTGTGAAAGATCAGGTAATCTCTGTTTGATAGCAAACTTAACTTCCCGGTAGGAACTTCGCTATCGAGTAAAAGACTATTTAACCGCTTCATAGTGGTTCTTTACTCGTGTGCCTTGTCATTTAAAGGTCTTATTATTTAATATTCCTTCGTTGTATGCTTTTTGTTGTTGTCTCGTTAAAAACCTTGCTAGAAAAACCCAATTAGGACAAAAACCGGTCGAAGGGAAAAAGAGTGCAACACATACTTTTAGTACAGGTGATGTTCATCAGCAATAGTATATCTTGAGGTGTGCCACGTTCCAGTTGCTCGGCAACTTTTATCCATCTTGATTCTCTAACTCGTATGATCCTTTACCGGTGACAGTTGAAACCTGGTACTGGCCTTCCATGTTGGACCTAGCTTCCAAACATTAAGCTCTCGGGTGTTATGAGTTACTTTCCTCAAAACCAAGTCTCCTACTTTAAACTATCAGAATTTGGCCCTTTGATTATAATATCTCTCTATTCTCTGTTTTTGGGCTGCCATCCGTATATACGCCAAGTCCCTGTGTTCGTCGAGTAGCTCCAAATTGAATAACATTACTTCCTTGTTTGCTTCTTCATTTGACCAGAAATACCTCAGGGTAGGTTCACCTACTTCCACCAGGATTAAGGCTTCTGCCCGTACACAAGAGAAAAAAGAGTCTCCCTCTTGCTTGATTTGGCTGTTTTTCGATATGGGGCAAGGAAACGTAGTAGCTCTTCGTGCCATTTTCCTTTAGCCGCTTCCAATCTCTTTTTGAGATTTTGTGTAATCACCTTGTTCGTTGATTCTTCTTGGCCGTTTGCGCTCGGATGATAGGGTGATGATGTGATCCTCTTGATTTTCAAGTCTTCAAGGAACTTTGTGACCTTTGCGCCTATAAGTAGTGGTCTGTTATTGCAGGCATCTCTTCTGGTATCCCAAATCTACAAATAATGTTCTCCCACAAAAAATCAACCACTCTACATTCGCCGATCTTCTGATAAGGACCTGCTTCAACCCACTTAGAAAAATAGTCAGTTAAAATCAAAAGAAATCTTACCTTACCGGTGGTTGAGGGTAGTGGTTCGATGATATACATTCTCCACTTCATGAACGACCATGGTGACAGAACTGAGTGCAATGGCTCTACTGGTTGATGTACCCACGGTGCTTAACGATGACATTTATCGCATTTTTGAACATAGGTTTTGGCATCTTTTTCCATCTGGGCCAATAGTATCTTGCCCTTATTAGTTTTAGTATGAAGGAATCTGCACCTGAATGATTTCTGCAGATCCTGATGTTCGGGCAAAAATACATATATTTAACCATTATTGCCTCACATTATAGCACTTTTGAGTATTAATTATATTACTTTATATTTAATATTATATTTTAACTATGTAGGAATAAAGTTATGTGAAGATAAAGAGATTTGGAGCAAAATCGAATAAAACAATAAAGAAAAAAGAAAGAAAATTAAAACAATAAAACGTGAGGAGACAAAGAGGGGACACCTTTGGTGTTTTCACCCCTATTGGAATACAATAAAAATGGAATACAATTGAGAAAGAATTTGAAGCTAAGCAAAAACGCTATTGCATTCTACGCCAGGGCCAGCACGGGGCGCTGCCCTGGATGCTGGGTACGTGATTTTTTCTTCGTCGTTCGGGTCAAGGTTATTTCGGTGTTATACGTTCCCAACTCGTATAAAAGGGGCCCTAAACCTAATTTGGAGGAGATCTAATATACTTTGAAGGAGAACCACGCTTGGAGGAGGCTTCTAACTAGTTTTACTTCTTTTCTCTTCTTTTAGTTTCATAGTTTATTAATTCGAGCACGTGGTATGAACTAAGTGTGGGGTGCCTGCACAAAGGATAATTACGCGGGAGAAGTCTGAGTATCTCATGAGCTACTAATACTTCGGTTTTTGGCCTACCAGGGAGTCTCTTTAACCTTCTTGTTATTTTCAGTGTGCATTAAGAACATTGTACAACTTTAAGTGTGGGGTGAGGAGATTATTTGGGTGATTTTATGATACCCTAGCTTAATTGTAGTATTCTTTCTTAGTGTAGTGATTTTTGTGAAAAACAAACGAAAACTTGAAAAAAAACTTTATAAATTTGGACTTCTCTTTTCTAAAAATATTTTTTTCTAGTAATTAGTTTTAGTTAGGTAATAATCCCCCTTCATTTTCCTTTTTGCATCGATCCTTTTCCAAGGGATGTAACTTGAACCGGGTAAAAAAAAAATATTTTTTAGGATTAGATTTTTTTTTCCCCTTATTTTAGGAGTAGAAAAGAGGGAGAAGAAAACCTTTTTTGAATTGTTTGATACTAGTATATTTAGGCCTAAGTTTGAGTAATACTTTCCTCTGAGTGCTTGAGTAATGAATAAAATAGCAGACCTTCTAACATCTAGGCTCAGGGTTGTGACTCTATATATACCTTATTCTTATTTTGTCGTTCTCTATGATCATGTATGTCTTAGAGTAGAACTGATCCATCTTGATTGATACTTGTGCCATGTGTGGTGAGGATTTCTTGCATATATTCCATGTTTTGCACTTTAGTCTTGAACTTGCCTTACATGTTACTGAAGCGAAATAAAAGTGTTGATCTGTTTAGAAGATGATAATAGACTTTCTTTGTTATGTATTTTGAATTTTACCCTTTTCATATATTGTACCACTAGTCAGCTCTTTGAGCATGTAGCCTTTTGTTTGGAAGTCGTATTTTCGCCTTGATGCTTTTGTTGAATCCCTAATGTTTGCACCCTTCTTCCTTGAGTATTGTTGCTTAGATTGTGATATTAATTGATAAATTTGATGAAAGGGAGGATTAAGCGAAAAATGGAGACCAACAATAGCTGAAAAGTGATGAAAACCCCCTCTTAAAAATAATGAGATTTGAAAAAAAGAAAATGGAAAAACAAAAGAAAATTGCTTAAAAAAATAAAATATTCTTGATATGAGGGAAATACTTGTGAAACAATTGATGAAGAGATGGCTGAAAAATAAAGTAAAGAGTAAAAAATGATTGTTGATGAAGTCTTAAGTGCAAAGTGCTTAGGGAAGTGTAAGTCACTATTATATAGTTTTCCTACCCATCCCCTAGCCAACATTACAACTCGTTAAAGTCCTATTTGATTCTATTCGATTATGCTTAATTAGTAGAGATGTACATAATGGGCAAGCCTATGGTTCTTTGTGCATACATATGAATTCGTTTGTGAGTCAGAGAGTTTTTCTTTGATGCCAAGTCTTTAAATTATATTCATTCTTTGATTTGAGTATATAGACTATTTATTCTTGTGAAGGCACTCGTTTCATGATATATAGGTGATGTTGTTAAATTTATATAACATAGTAGGTGAGCGGGCTAAAATTTGATAAGTCAGAGTCCCTCTCTGAGATTAGAAGGTTAGAAGTTTGTTGTTTATTTGTTTGTGACTTGTATAGTTGTATATCTTGTACGATGATGATGAAATGTATATCTAATGGTTTGAGTTGCTATAGGGCGTAATTGATAGTATCAACCGATGGTGGTATTTCTACGCTTGATTTATTGAGAGTGGTTTTAATGCTTATTCGATGACGATCAAGAGTCTAAGTGTGGGGTATTGATGTTAGTATTAATGTATTACTTTATATTTAATATTATATTTTAACTGTGTAGGAATAAAGTCATGTGAAGATAAAGAGATTGGAGTAAAATCGAATAAAACATGGAAGAAAAAAGAAAGAAAATTAAAACATTAAAATGTGAGGACACCTTTGGTATTTATCCCCCCTATTGGAAGACAATAAAAAAATGGAATACAATTGAGAAAGGATTTGAAGCTAAGCAAAAACACTACTGCATTCTGCGCCAGGGCCAGCACGAGGCGCTGCCCTGGATGCTGGGTATGAGATATTTCCTTTTTTGTTCGGGACAAGATTATTTCGGTGCTACACGGCCCCACCTCGTATAAAAGGGGTCTTAAACCTAATTTGGAGTAGATCTAACATACTTTGAAGGAGTTTTCACATGGGGGAACACAAACCACGCTTGGAGGAGGCTTCTAACTAGTGTTTCTTCTCTTCTCTTCTTTTAGTTTCATAGTTTATTAATTCTAGAGTTTTGGGTACGATATCTGGACTTACATCCTATATTATTCGTCGACCACGTATACTTGTGTGTGAGTTTTGGAGCAACAGATCCCTTCGTGGACTTCTCGCATAACATAATAAGCTTTGGAGGCTCCCAAACTTCAGGCCAACGTGCCTTAGAAAGATTTTTTGTATAGTTGACCCCCCTTGAAACTATATTGATCTTCTTTACAGCGCAATTCCCGAGGTGCCTTAGGATCTTCAGGAAATTTACGTGTTCGAGGTAGTCAATAATTTTATTTCTCCAGTCCTATACCAAATTAGTCGCGTTTACCTCGTAATAACTATCTACGTCCAGTACCGAGTGCATAATCTGTATGACCATACCGGAGTCTAATCCTTTCATTTTCGTTGACGAGCCAAGGTTAGCTAGTGCATCTGTTTCTGCATTTTCTTCCCTCCGGATATGCGTGATTGACCATTTGTATGACTATACCGGAGTTTGATCCTTTCAATCCCGTTGACGAGCCAAGGTTGGCTAGTGCATCTGTTTCTGTATTTTCTTCCCTTGGGATATGCGTGATTGACCACTCCTGGAACCAAGCGAGCAGAGCCTGAACCTTCATTACATATTGTTGCATGTGTTCCTCCTTGGCTTTGAAGATCCCATAGACCTGATTTACCACCAACTGGGAGTCGCATTTGATTTTTATGACCTCGGAGTCCAGTCCACAAGACAATTTGAGCCCTACAATCAAAGCTTTGTACTCCGCCTCATTGTTAGTCAGAGAGATAGTTCTTATGGCCTACCTTAGGATTTCTCCCGAAGGCGTGGTTAATAATATGTCGAGCCTGGAGCTTTTCATATTGGAAGCTTCGTCCGTGAACAAGATCTAAGCTCATAATGTCGATTCTGACACCATTACTTCTTCTTTGGTAGACAGAGGTAAAAGTCCTGGACTGAAATCAGCCACAAAGTTGGCCAAAACCTGTGACTTAATTGCAGTCCTATGTTTATATTCTATGTCAAATTCGCTCATTTCGTCGACCCATTTGGCCAGCCTACCTGAGAGTTAGGCTTATGAATAACATTTCGCAGAGGAAAAGTGGTCACCACAACTATTGGGTGACATTGGAAATAAGGCCTTAGCTTTCGAGCGGCGACTATGAGGGCTAAGGCCAATTTTTGCAGATGTGGGTAGCGAGTTTCTGCTCCTGTTAAAATTTTACTAACGTAATAAATAGAAAACTGTGTACCTTCATCCTCACGGATAAAAATATCACTTACCGCAACCTCCGAGACCGCTAAGTATATCAATAGTTGTTCGCCTTCCTCCAGTTTTGACAATAACGGAGGACTTGACAAATACCTTTTCAGATCCTTCAAAGTCTGCTGGCATTTGGGTGTCCATTCAAAGTTATTCTTCTTTTTGAGAAGTGCAAATAAATCATGACATTTTTTCGAAGATCGAGAAATGAATTTGCTCAAAGCAGTCAGTCTCCATGTTAACCTTTGAACCTCCTTCACACTTGACAGTTGATCTGGGATGTCTTCGATGGCTTCGAAGAATCTCACAAACTTACGGAAGCTGACCCTGAATGCACACTTCCAGGGTTAAGCTTCATGTTATGCTTCCTCAAGATGTCAAAAGTTTCTTGAAAATGTTTGAGATGATCACCTACGTTCAAAGACTAAGCATATCATCTATGTAAACTTCCATGGTTTTTCCTATTTGCTTTTCAAACATATTATTCATGAGTCGTTGGTAAGTGGCATCGGCGTTCTTTAGCCCTAACGGCATCACCTTGTAATAATATGTGCCGAAATTCTTGATAAACGATGTTTTCTCCTGATCCTCCGGATTCATTTTGATTTGGTTATACCTGGAATAAGTATCGAGGTAACTCCTTAACTCATGCCCGGTCATTGCATCAATCATTTGATCAATGCTTGGCAACTAGAACGAGTCTTTGGGGAACGCCTTATTTAAATCGTTATAATCTACGCATAAGTGAAATTTATTGTTCTTCTTTGGAACTACTACTATGTTAGCTAGCTAGTCAGGATACTTTACCTCTTGAATTGAACCGGTATCAATCAAGCGAGTTACCTCTTCTTTGATAAATTTTTTTATGACCTCTGCAATTGGACATTTTTCCTCTTACCGAAGGGATGCCGGGATCCAAGCTTAGTTTGTGTACGGCCACTCTATAGGGATACATGTCATATCTGCATGAGACCATGCAAAACAATCGACACTGAATTTTAGGAATTCAATAAATCCAGTTGGTCTCCTCTGATTTATTTTTAATCCCTTCGGAAGTTGGGAATTTCAGAAACCGGTGATATGTTGGTCTCCCCAGGATGATGTTATAACCCATATCGCCGTCCAGCACCTCGAAAAGGGTTGTCTTCATCACCCCTTCGGCATTCGTAGGCAACAGGTTCTCTCCTCGGGTTTTCACACTTGCTAGGTTGAACCCGGTGAGGAGCTTTGTGGATGGAATGATGCTTCTGGTGAGCTTGGCTTTCTCCAACACCCTCCATTGTATAATGTTGGCAGAACTTCCTAGATCCACCAGAACACGTTTAACTTTATAATCTAAGACATGTAGGGAGATTAATAGGGCGTCATTATGCGGTAGCAGCAGTCCATCTACGTCTTCCTTCGTGAAAGTAATGGCGTATTCAACGACTTCCCGGAGTCTCTTAACGTGGGTTACTGACACCTTCATCTTTTTTGCCGCCGAGAATGTAACCATGTTCGTTCCCAAAAAAAATCATGTTAATTGTCAGGCGCGGGTGATCTTCTTCTGCTTTTGAAGGCTCCGCGTTATCACGATTGCGGTCGCAATTATTTTTAGCCCGGTCACTTAAAAACTCCCTGAGATGGCCATTTTCAGCAATGTCGCCAGAGACGCCGGCAGTCCCCAGTCCAATGACCGTTTGTCTGTGGTATTCGCACCATAAATTAGATCCCTCTGGTTGGGATCGAATCCCATTGACTTTGGGAATTGTGCTTCTTTAATATTCCTCATAGCCGACACCAGCTCCGTTACGCTGTCACTGAAGTTGTATTCAAAAAGCCTGGGTAGGAAGAATCTCAAGAACCCAGTGTTTCCTTGTCCTGTAATGACCTGTTATTTTGGTCGCGATCAGATTTCCTATTAGTAGCGAATCTATCTGCCAATTGAAAACCTCTGCCACGTCCTTCAGCCCATTCATAGGGCAAAAACCGAATCCTCGAAGGCCGTCGCTTTGTGTCAAAATTGTCTTTTGATTTCTCTTTATTCTTCTCTCGGTGCTGACCCCTAACCAATGCTGGGAAACCAATCTGATCATTCTCAATCCTTACCTTTGACTCGTACCGATTGTGAATATCCGCCCAAGTTATTGCCTGGAACTCGAGCAAACTTTCTTTCAACTTTCGGGGAGTGTCGGAACTCCTCGAATTCAAACCTATTCATCTGGTATGGCCAGCAGCAACATCCTTTCCTTCTGGAATCCGATTACAAACTCTCGCAGCAAACTGTGAATCTTTTTGCACAATCCTGAATATATCCGCCTTTAGGCCTGTACCTTTCTGGCCCCGGCATGGGCCTTAATGAAATAGTACGCGAGCATCTCAAAGGAGTCTATGGAATACTCGGAAAAAAATAAATACCACGTAAGGACTCCCTTCGTAAGAGTCTCGTCGAATTTCTTCAGTAAAACTGAATGAATCTCGTGGGGAGCTAAATCGATCCCCGTCACCGCTATAGTATAGGTGGTGATATGCTCCTGAGGATCTGAAGTCCCATCATACTTCGGCACGTCTGGCATTATAAACCACTTCGGGATTAATTCTGGTGTCGCGCTTGGTTTGTACGGCAATTGCATGTACTTCTTTGAGTCTGGTCCTTTCAGCATTGGTGGTGCACCCGGAATTTGATATATTCGAGTGTTTACTTCCCTCATAAACTGCATGTGTTCGATTTTAAAGGGATCACTCTCGTTGTTGTGACCGGATCCACTCCCCCCGACCCCATCAGAGCCAATCTCACCTCTCGGGGTGTTATTGTCGACCCTCTGTGTTGTTTGATTTGCGGGAGCACCGGGAAGAACTGGACCTCGTCCATTCGCATTGTTGGAAGCATCCGACAATGCCTGCTTCAGCTCCGTCATGACCTTATCCTGTCGTGAGAGATGGCCTATAATGGCCTCCTGTTGCTCAAGCAAGACCCTGACTTCTTCGACGATGTGCTCTTCATCAGCATCATCAGGAGTCGCCTCCCGAACATGTCGGGGATATCGGATGCCATGGATCGGTGTGGCCTCATTCCCCTTATTGCGGGTATCGCTGGTAGAATTTTCGTGCTTAGGCATATTTACGTGGGCCTCAACGTTGTATGTGTTGTTAACACCATTATCTTGAATTTTTAATGATTTTTAATAAGGACAAAGAATCAAACAAGTTAGTAATAGATGCAAGGATCAATTCAATTACACAATTGTCTATGCCTCACGGTGGGCGCCAAACTGTTTACCCGTAAAATGGTACAGTTGAATTTATATGTGAATTATAGACAAGTGAACTAATTTGATCTAAAAATAACATACAAATTAGACAGAAATATAAGACTTAGCCTTAAAATTAAAATAAACGGCAGATATCTTGGTTCCGAGCGCAAAGCTACTTGGAGCAATAAGAACTATGCAAATAAGCAAGAAAGAAAATGTTATTTGAGCTTTTGACGAAGTATAGTATATGCTTGTCAGAAAATTCATGTACTTACAATGATGATAGAGCTCACTATTTATAGTTACACATAGGGAACATGGTCCTAGGAATAAGCTCCTCTTTAATGACAATAATGAGGTCCATTGAAGAATGTGTAACGGTGGGCAGTGAATGTCATATTCTCTGTAACGGATCATGCACTTAATGTTATAGAATATTCTTCATTGAATGTTACCAGATGATGGCATTTGTTTTGTCTTTATGAGTATCATTCTCTCCGATGACAAGTGAAATCATTGCCTTCGAGTTTGGCTATCTTATGTCTTCAGTTTCACGTGTCGTTTTCTCATGCGATCGTTAAATATAAACTTATTTCACCCCATACATGCGATCATTTCTCTCTTTCTCTCTTCTTTTTCTTTTGTTTTCAAGTTTAGCACATATAGAGAAGTTAAACAATCACTCTATATGGCATTGTGGTCATGCCATACACAGGCCTCCATATGCCGACATGGAGAGATATAAAACTATGTTGATTTAGGATGATAATAAATACAAAAAGTGGTAAGCCTAAAATCACTTGAGAAAAATTGTTTCGAAATACTTAGTCCCCGTTTGGTCATAAATTTTGTCAATTTTTTCAAATTTTTTTTGGCAAATACCTATTTGTTTATAGATTTTATCCATTATTTGGCAAATTTTCAAATCCCAAAATTCAAATCCCAAAACCAGCTCAAAAATTATTTTGGCCCAAAATATTATCGCTTGGTTTTTTAAAAAGATTTCGAAAAATGTCGTAAACTTTTGATATATTATAAAAAAAACTCACTTTCTGTTATTATGACTCGACTAATCCATATCTACCTATTTTTTCCTCTTTAAACTTACTCGGCTTTGCCCTTCTCAATAAACAAAAGAAAACCTTTGTTAAAATTGTTGTGTCAATCTGTGACAATCCACCGCGAAGACAAAATTTGAAGGTAATTTGCTAGAATCTGCTAATGTTTATTTAAATTCTTTCAGATTTGTTTCACTTGTTTTGTATGAATTTTCTTCAGATTTGTTGGGTATTTTTTATAGTTTTAAAACTTATGGGTATAAGTCACATTTCATATTTTTTTTCAAAAACAAGTGAAATATATTTTGAAAATTTATGTCCAAATAGATTTTCATATTCAAACTAAACTTCACCCAAATCAATCTTTTTTAAGATAAATTTGAGAACATATGGTCAAACGCTAGCTTAAAATTTAGTTTTACATAGCTACTTGTATATTCACATATGAATAAGATAAGATTTAGAGAATTTTGTTTTCAAGAATTCGTAATTAGTACTATTTGTATTGGAAAATATTAGACATGAGTAGGGTTGATAGGAGACAAATGATCAATATAATCTGAGACCCTGACCCCATCGAATTTGATGCATTGATGGACGTATTGATACAATAAGAGAAGTATTTGTTTGATCATAAAAAGTGTTAAAAGCTTTTTGTTAAATTAATTGTGTAAAGTAATAGGTAAATTCTAGTTAAGCATAACAAAACCTACATTTAAAATTAAAGGATGTCAGTATTATGAGACTACGTTCGGGATTGTTAAATATCAAGTATATGCTCAATGATTGTCAATAAATATGGGAGTAATGATAAGCAATAAATGTGACAAAGGACAATAAATATAAAAAGAAGGAGTTTATCACTCAAATATTGAATGATATGGACGATTCCTTCTTCTGACAGCAACATGTGATAATAAACTATGAAGATGGACAAGGTGTTCTTGGATCTTGTGAATAGAAAAGTAGAACAAATAATACAAATCAAACAGGAACGACAAGACACGTGTTTGTATATATTCTTGATAGTCAACCTTTTACAAGAAGCACTTATCAGAAAAGTGAAGATCCTCTTCTTGTTCCTTATCTCTTATTATTTATAAGGGATATTCCTAGGAAACCCTAAAAAGTATCATCGAAAGAATATTCAATGGAATATTTCTTTTCGCAATTCCAAAACTAATTTGTCCTTGCTACTATTCGTTCTCTACTCGACCTTGGTCCTAGGCTCTCACTTGACGACTTCTCGTTACTGGACCTTGCTCGACCTCGACCACAACTCATCCATTTAGATCCGCTAAGCCTAGCCTGATTTTGACACATACAGTATTACCAAACATAATAAGCGTTAATATTCCTTGATAAAGGCCACATGCATGAAAAAGCATAAACAGCCACATTTGTCTTTGTTCTATAAATCCCACGGACACATGTGAACGTCTCACAATAATTTTCACCCAACCTACAAGCTCTTCTCTCTTTAATTGTTTAAGAATTTTAATTATTTAAGAATTTTATAATGTGGGACTCGAACTAGCAACTGAAAGTGACTTGTCTATAAGTGAGATATTACACGCATAGGCTCTAAAAAGCTATCTTTTCTCAAATATTCACAAAAATGTTAGGGGGGCTTATTCATTTTGGAATTGAGCTAGAGTATTAAAGACAACACGTAACAAGTTGATTCCGCAGAAGAAAAGGCTTGAAGAAGGATATATCATTTATACCCGCAACTCAATATGTTTGCATAATAAGGGCAATAAACCAAATCAAAAAAGGAACAAAGATTACAGAATTCTCCAACCAGTAAATATGGAGAAATTGTGTAAAATGCGCCAACGTGAATATAGCATAAGTATTCTGGCAACCAGGGGCGGAGCTAGAAACCCGACTACGGGTTCGGCAGAACCCAAAAACTTTTGCTTAAGCAATATACTTATATTAAGAAATTCATTAAATATGAACAAATATTAAATTTAAAACTCAGTTGTTAGTATTTTGACATCGTCATTCCAAAATCTAGAACTCATAAAGCTGAAACTCTGGCTACACCTCTGCTGGCAACTAGTTGAGATTAATGGACAGCACAATCTCTATATATCCATTCTTGGCCATGGCGAGCAGCAGACATTTACTGGCATATGTTTGTATTGATATAAGAAGATTATGATAAAAATGGGAAGAAATTTAGAAAGATAGATAGATTGCTTGTTTGGGTAACTACCAGCAGGAAAATGAGTTTTTTGATAATGCACAAGACAAATGCACATGGTTCTACTTTTCCAAATCAAGAATTATGGCCTACTACCAGCCACTATATAGCTAGTATCCCAAAACCTGACTAAACTACAAACTTAATCAATAACCTTATCCCTACTTGATATTCCTAGGGAGAAGTAATTTTATGAAAGAAACTGATTTTTTTCTTCTACATTCACCATTTCTACTAGGATTCATATAGACTGAAAAGGTATGAATTATAGATTATAATATAAGTCCATATATAGTTCCAAACTTATAGATCTTTTCTTACCATCTGCCTAGACGGTAACACAAGTATTTGATTCATTATTAGTGTGAGACAGCAAGGTACTGTGTGAAATAATCGAGGTGTACTCAAATTATTATAATTATCAAAAAAATTAAAACAATGATCCATTGTTCATAAGTTTTTCAATATCGTGTTTGGGCTTTCTTGATCTTTTCATTTCTACTTGTGTTGGTGCAAGGCAATAGTTACATAGTGAATCATAAAATTTGATAGTTACCTAGTGAAATAGTTAGGTGCACACATTGACACAAATACCTGTACTATAAAAAAATATTATATCACTGACCATAGGATTTTTCAATGATTATAGTGTGGTGAAAAAGAATAACGAATAAAGGAAAAAGAAAGCTAAAACACGATATTGAAATAGTTAAAAATTAATAAATGTTAAAAAAAATGACTATGAAATAATAGTAGCAGTTGTTAAGTAGAGGACAAGGAAAAACATCAATACATTATTGGTCAATTCGATGATACCCTCTCTTATTAGCAATTTCCTTTCTTAGTCTAAAAAAGAAAATGAAATGGAGGAGGATTTGGGTATTGATGCTCAGACGAAGAGGCCCACAACTCATAACTACCCTCAAAACAGACACTCTAACCAAAAGCTAACATCATCGAATCTCGTTGTCATAAGTATTGTAACAATTTGTAAATCCCATTTCCTTTCGTCTATTCTCCGTTGACTTTCATTTTTAAGGCGTAGTTACAATTATAACACAAATACATATGTAGGTTTATAAGATAACTGTCTTTGTCGCGCGCGCACATATATATCAATGGTGCAAGGATCAAGATGTGGGTCTCGAGCCCGTCCCTCTATCATTCTCTGCTTAAATAAAAGGTTTTTGTTTGCGGCAATGATCAATGCATGATATGCACCAAAGCCTTGGAAGCTTTCCAAGCTGAGACTTGTCATGTGGCTTGGAACCAATTAGTATTTGGTATTTCCGTATTCCTATATTGATTAAAGAATGCGATTAGGTAAAGCTGCCCTAAGTTGAATATATCAGCAAAAGCCGGTGATTATTACGGTTGATGGTCACCGTAAAAATTGCATGGGGCGTCTTATTTGGTCGTCCATTTGTTAACATTCATATGAGGGCTTGATTCGAAGAAGAATAGCAATGGAGTTTTTATGTTTCTAGAACTTTCATGAGAGAGACGGAAAAGAGAGAAGAAATAAAATGAACCAGCCAATTGAACTTTTGGCCTCTTCTGCTATTTATACTTCATTATTCTTCTTACAAAAATAGCTATTTACAAAAGAAGTTAAAAACTACAATCAATTACAATGGCTATTACATAAATAAGAATGCTCTAATCTACACTTTGTGCTTCTGTTTTGGGCTTAAGTTAGACGGCCCACTATTCAGCCCAACACCCCCGTCAAGTTGGAGGAGGATAACACCTTCAACTTGGAGAGAAAGGAGTGATGAAGAACACCAAACAATGGCTTGGTGAGAATGTCAGCAAGTTGATGGGAGGTAGACACATGGGACAATTGAATCAACCCTTCATGCAGTTTCGTGCGTATGAAATGACAATCCACTTCTATGTGCTTTCTCCGCTCATGGAAAACTGGATTTGGCAATGTGAACAGCAGCTGCATTATCACAAAAAACATAAATAGGAGACACACTAGGCACAGACATATCCTGCAGCAGCCTGGACAACCAAGTTAACTCAGCTACCACTTTATAAAGCTCGATACTCAGCCTCAGCTGAGGACAGTGAAACCACGGGCTGTTTCTTTGATTTCCACCCAATAAGGTTGTCCCCAAGAAATATACAAAAACCAGTGACTGAACGACGTGTATCAGGACATGCAGCCCAATCACTGTCTGAATAGGCTCGAATAGAGAAATCAGCAGTATTAGAATAGAACAATCTGAGATCAAGAGTACCCTTGAGATATCTCAACATATGAAGGGCAGCATGCATGTGAGGAACTCTGGGGGCCTTTAAAAATTGACTTAGATGTTGTACTCCAAAATAAATATCAGGCCTGGTATGAGTCAAAAACAACAATTTCCCCCACAAGACTTCTGAATTTATCAGGTTGGGGTAATAGATCACCAACACTGGCCTGCAATTTCTGGTTCAGTTCTAAGGGAGAAATAACATAGGCAACATCCAGGCAATTGTATTCTTGCAACAGATCAAGAATGAACTTCTTTTGATTCAACAAAACACCAGAAGAATAAGAAGTAACTTCAATGCCCAAGAAATAGTGGAGAGATCCTAAGTCTTTGATTTTGAATTCAGAATCCAAGAATTGCTTTAAAGCATAGATCTCATCTAATGCATCACCTGTGAGGATGATGTCATACCATTGCCTAGAAGCTTGTCTTAATCCATAAAGGGATTTATTGAGCTTGCAAACCAAAGAAGAAGAAGTAGTAGAAGGAGAAGAAGAAACAGAAAGTCCATGAGGCAGCTTCATATAAACATCCTCATCTAAGTCACCATGAAAAAATTCATTATTGACATCAAGTTGAAATAAAGGCCAGTTTCTCTTAACATCTACATCAATAAGGCATTTTACAGTAGACATTTTAACAACAGGGGAGAAGGTTTCATTAAAATCCACACCTTTCACCTGTGTATCACCCTGGATGACCAATCTAGCTTTATATCTCTCTACACTACCATCAGCCCTATACTTGATTTTATACACCCACTTGCAACCAATGGGTTTCTTTCCCGGAGGCAATTCCACAATGTCCCAGGTATGAGTTGCATGCAGGGCTTCAAACTCTTTCTTCATGGCATCTTGCCATGCTGAAACAGAGGCAGCCTGAGAGTAGTGATGTGGTTCAAATTTTGCTTGCTGAACATTGGAACAAGAAGAAGAAGAGGTAGTAGGAAACTGCAAGACATAGTCTTTTAAATGAGTTGGAAGAGTATGAGTGCTAGTTGACTTTCTAAGAGTGGGTACAGATGAAGAATATGGGATTGGAGAAGAGGGTAAAACATCAGGGTTAAATGGAATAGATGAGGCAGAGGAAGTATCAGTAGAAATAGAAGGAGGGTCAGGAGAAGAAACATGAAGGGGAGATGAAGAATCAGGAGGAACATTGGATGGGGTGGAAGCTTGTGGTAATTCATCATCCACAGCAGTGGTACTGACTGAGAATTGCTGAGAAACAGAAGTAGAAAAAGAAAAATCAGAAGCAAAAGGGAACAAGTTTTTATGAAAAATAACATCCCTGGATATGAAAAATTGTTTGGACTCTAAGTTGTAAAGTTTGTAGCCTTTCTTGGCAAAAGGATAACCAAGAAACACACAGGTAATGCTCTAGGTTTAAATTTATCTCTTTGAGGTATGGGGACAGTTGCATAACAAAGGCAGCCAAAAGTTCTTAAATGAGAATAATTTGGGCTTCTTTGATAAAGTACTTCATAGGGTGATTTGTTTTGCAATAATCTGGAAGGAATTCTATTGATGATATATGTTGTTGTTAGGAGGCAGTCACCCCAGAATTTAATTAGGAGTTTGGATTGAAAAAGTAAAGCTCTGGATGCTTCAAGCAGGGTTCTATGTTTTCTTTCCACCACACCATTTTGTTGAGGTGTGTGGGGACAAGTGGTTTGATGAATTATACCATTTTTTGGAAATAAAATGAAATGGCAGCATGACTAGATCCTAATTCAAGAGCATTATCAGATCTGATGTTTTGCACATTTTCATGAAATTGGGTCTTAACCATGGCAATAAATGCTTTTAGAAGACAGAAGGCATTACTCTTGAATCCCATGAGGTGAATCCAAGTACTTCTAGAAAAATCATCAACAATTGTAATGAAATATCTAGCACCAGAATAAGTAGGAGTATGGTAAGGTCACCAAGTATCAGCATGAATCAATTGAAAAGGTTTGGAAGTATGAATAGAACTATCAGGAAATGGTAATCTAGCCTGCCTAGCCATAGGACAAATATCACAAGTGAAAAAATGAACAGATGATGTAACAGGTGAAATTTCAGAAATGCATTTCATCTTAGAAAAAGGAACATGTGCAAGTCTGTTATGCCAAAAACAATCCATATCATTCATAGTAGCTTTATTACATGTGGAAGAAACAGTTTGTACAAGATGGAGAAGAGAACTAGAGGTGCACAAAGATGATAAGCTACTATTGTAACTAGAAGGCAGAATACTCCCAGATTGAGAAGGTTTTTCCCATATGAACTTATAGAGACCACTGTCCAGTTTACCAAGATCCAGAGGCTTCTTCAGAGAAGGGCCCTGTAGAATACAGGAAATTCTGGTGAACTGAACATACAGTCAAATTGTTCAGTAATTCTGTGTACAGAAATTAGGTTATGTTTGAAAGAAGGAAGATATAGAATATTGTGTACGACAATAGATTCAGTTAGAACAAAAGATCATGTACAAGTAACTTTGACCTTGTAACCATTTGGAAGAGAAACTAGAAAAGGAATTGGTAGTGGTGTGATGTTAATAAGGTGTTCTTTGTTTGATGTCATATGGTCAGAAGCACCAGAATTAACTATCCAGGTTAAGGAATTAGATTGAGTCAGCAAGACAGAATTAAAACTATATGCTACACTTTTAGGCAAATATGTACCAGCAAAATTGGCAGAAGCCATGATGTTGAGTAAAGATCCAGATTCAGAGACATGAAACTGTTGAAGTAAGGAAATGAGCTGATCATACTGCTGCTTGGTCAGACCAGGTACCCCAGACTCTTGAAGATGCTGATTAACACAAGATTGTGTGGACTGAGCAGCTAGAATACATTCAGAATGGGAGAGATTAGGATTTTCAACCATATTAGCTGCTCCTTTTCTTCCCTTGGTGAACTTGAAATTAGGTGGAAAATCATTGAGTTTGTAGCAATTTTCAACCATATGTCCAGTTTTCTTGCAATACTTGCAAAACATACCATTTCTGGACTGATCAAAGTTCACCCTTTGAATAAACTGTTTTTGTTGGACTTGAGGATGGAATTGCTTTTGTTGAAAATGAGGTTGAGTGGTCTTATTGAAATAAGAACTCACATTAAAAGATGTTGAATCAGCTTGGAATGAAGGATTTTGACTAACTTGTCTTTGTTTCTCATCTTGAAGAAGAATATTATACACATTATCAAGAGATGGTAGGGATTGCATCGTCAACAGATTACTTCTAACCCCTAAATACACCTCATTCAGGCCCATGAGAAATTGATGGACTTTGTCCTCCTCTTTCTCCTTTTGAAGGCCCTCTTTTGCAGCACAAACACATGAGCTAGCATGAGTGGTGCACATAACCCCCAATTCATCCCAGATCTTTTTGAGCTTATTGAAATAAGAAGCAATGTCAAGGGACCCTTGATAAGTGGAGGCAAGTTGTCTCTTTAATTCAAATACCTTGGTCCCATTACAGTCCCATATCTATTATTAAGTTGTTTCCATATACTTTCGTCAGTTTCTGAATATTGAATACTTTCAGCAATATCGGGGGATAAGGAATGAATTAACCATGAAATGACCATGTTATTACATCGATCCCATTGCCTATAATGAGGAGAATTCTCAGGAGGATTAACACATAATCCATCGATAAACCCTATTTTGTTTCTAGCGGACAAGGAAACTATCATATTACGTTTCCATCCTCCAAATCCGACCCCTGAGAACGGTACAGTGAGGGAGATACCAGGAACATCAGAGGATGAGAGAAACAGCGGAGAAGAAGAATCAACAGCACACACCGAATTAGATGCACTAGGTCCGGAACTACCCATATCAATATCGAAATCAACACACAAAACACAGAGTTTACTATACTACAAACAAAGATTATCGAGATAGAAAATGTACCGAACTTCTTCGCAACCTGAAGAAGCAAAGGCCTTGAAACCAGAAACCCTGGGTCCGATACATGCGGATCGAATCTTCAAAACTCCTCGAAAATCGCCTTCAACAGGAAACTACCTCCAATTTCATTGACGAATATCCCAGAAATCAACAAGAAAACCATTGTTCAGCAGTTTTCACTAAAACCCCTAAAATCGTAACCTTTGATTGAATACTGAAAACTTGATGAAATTCAATGTGGTTAACATCGATGAAGAGGAGATGATTATTCTCTGCTCGGATACTATGTTAACATTCATATGAGGGCTTGATTCGAAGAAGAATAGCAATGGAGTTTTTATGTTTCTAGAACTTTCATGAGAGAGGCGGAAAAGAGAGAAGAAATAAAATGAACCAGCCAATTGAACTTTTTGCCTCTTCTGTTATTTATACTTCATTATTCTTCTTACAAAAATAGCTATTTACAAAAGAAGCTAAAAACTACAATCAATTACAATGACTATTACATAAATAAGAATGCTCTAATCTACACTTTGTGCTTCTGTTTTGGGCTTAAGTCAGACGTCCCATTATTCAGCCCAACACCCTTTTAACTTATACCCGTTTTATTTTTCTGTTTGTATTTGTATCCATTTATTTGTTAAAAGAGTTTTTTAAAAATGATTTTGCCCTTTTTTTTTAATAAAATATAGACTGCAAGACAAAATTTTAGCATGTTTTGGTATGAAGTTTTAGAAAATGAACTAAATAACTTCAGCATACATTAGAAAAAACTCATCAGAAAATTACAAACTGTAGGACAAAAACTTAAGCATGTCTAGTCTGATGTTTTAGCAAAACTAAAAAAGTTCAGCTTGTTTAGACTGAAGTTTCGGATAAAATTCATGACGAAACTGTAGACTGCAGGACAAAACTTCAGCATGTTTTGGTGTGAAGTTTTAGCAAATGAACTAAATAACTTCAACATGCATTAGAAAAAACTCATTAGAAAATTACATGTTGCAAGACAAAAACTTAAGCATGTTTAGTTTAAAATTTTAGCAAATGAACAAAAAATCTTAAGCATGTTTAATCTGAAGTTTTAGCAAACGAACTAAAAAACTTAAGCATGTTTAGTCTGAAATTTTAGCAAATGAACTAAAAATATTAAGCATGTTTAGTCTAAAGATTTAGCAAATGAACTAAATAACTTCAGCATGTATTAGCAAAACTCATTAGAAAATTACATACTGCAAGACAAAAACTTAAGCATGTTTAGTTTGAAATTTTAGCAAATGAACAAAAACACTTAAGCATGTTTTTTCTAAAGTTTAGCAAATGAACTAAAAAACTTAAGCATGTTTAGTCTGAAGTTTTAGCAAATGAACTAAAAAATTTAAGCACGTTTAGTCTGAAGTTTTAGCAAATGAACTAAATAACTTCAACATATTTAGACTGAAGTTTTGGATAAAACTCATGAAAAAACTGTAGACCGCAGAATAAATAACTTCAGCATGCATTAGCATGAAGTTTTAGCTTCAACATGAAACAACTCCATGCTACATTAGCATGAAGTTTTAGCTTCAAGGTGAAACAACTTCATGCAAGTGTGATTCTGAAGATGAATCTGGATAAGTTTTTGATTTTTTCATAAAGCTGGTGAGTCTTTTCACGAATGAGGTTGCAGATCAAGCGTTTAATGCGTGATGCATGTTTTATATCTTTTGTTAAGGGTGCAATTGTTATATTATTACGGACTTTTTCTTAATTGGCTATCAAATCAATAATTTTTAAAAATAATATACAGGTTAAAAGATGACACAAATAAGTGACTGCAAATCACTGTGGTCACCGCAGCGGTTTAAAAACATATGGAGGAGGCTGTACCAGAGAAGCGAGTGACAGCGTCGGCTTTGGTCCTTAACTGTGATGGATATTTTCCAACTTCCAAAAATTAAGCATATTTCCTCCTCAGGCTTTAATCATAACTTTCATTTAGTGGGAAAAAGATATGAAAGTCACAAAGTTTTTCTGCTTTCTGAGTGTAACTAGCAAACCCGTGATTTGTCAAGATGGACAATTGAAGTATTAGATGATGGGGGAAAAAATCCCCAATCGTTAAATTCAAGAGTCTAAATCCATCCAAAAAATTTCCAATTGAAAAGCAAGATAAATGAGGGCTTCCAATAGAAACACAACTTCAACACCTTTCAATAGAGTCAAAATTGCTGCACTCGGCTTGCAAATTCAATAGTGACTTTACTGTAATAAACAAATGGGTGGATAGTACAGTTTTGGACAAGGATCATAGCAGTAGTGCAAAATTTGGCTGCAGTTTCCCTTATTCACAAGATGAACAATCATAATCATTAATTATAATAAATTCGTATGGACCACGATTGAAGGCTGTTGAATTATAAACACTATGCCAAAAGCCTTATTCACAAGGGGAAAGATTATCATAATAATAAATTCATATAGTCCATGATTCAATCAAAGTATGATCATTTTCTGACACCGATCACCTATATATTCAGTTCCTCAAAAATACACATATAATTACATCATACATGAGCTATGAAATATCAAGGCACCAACAGCGGAGCAAGAACTCAAAGAGAAGACATCTTCACTTAATTTATTCGATTTTTGGTAGAAAAACAAGAAATACCTATCAAGTTAGGTCAACAACCAAAGATAATACATAAAGTTTTCTCCAGTAGCATCTAGTCTACTAACCAAAGATTTACTTTTTTCTACCACTAACTTATAACCACAATCTATATGAACATAATCAAGAAAAAGAAAAAGCCTTTAAAATTACAGATCGTAAATTTAATTTAGATTTAAAAAAAAATCAACTTTATTATACATACAGATTGATTGCAATTGGCATCACTTGTGATTTACTGTTGCTCAATGTCTGGTAAAAACACCCCATAATTTGCCTCTACCAAGACAATCCAAGAGTTTTTTTGCACCTTCAATCTCCATTTCAGCTAACTTCTGCAAATGCACACAAGCCCCTGAATCCACCATTTGTTTGCGGCACTTCCTTGAGTAAACAAGCGAAGCCAATAACGAAACAGGGTACCTTTTGTCTAAATTTTGTACCAACGGATCTAATAGCTGAACTGCACTCACAATACCTCTTTCTTCCTTCCTAAAAATCTTCCTATTTCCAGCATATACCATTAAATTCGTCAATGCTCTTGCTGCTGCTTCTCTCTCTTCTACAGCTTTACCTTCGATCATTCTCACTAATAGTGAAATACACCCGATTTCACCTAATTCTTTTCGGGTTTTAGTACTGTATCCCAAATCGTAAATTGCTTTAGCTGCAGCAATTCTCACACCTAATACCCCACAATTCAAAACCCCAACAATCCGAGGTAAAAACTCATTCTCCACAATAATCTCAGCTACTGATGAACACGTAGCTAAAGTTCTCAACATAAGAACAGGGGCCTCTAGACTTTGAACTGAAGGAGCAGAATCCCAGAAATTTTTTATGCTTTCAATTCCACCCTCCCTAGCCACCAACAGTTTCATGTTGTTGTCTCTTGAAATCAAATTACACAAACACGAAATTGCATTTTCTTGAGCTAATGCTGTACCAGAAGTGGATAACCTTAAAAGTATCATTATCGCGTTTTCTTCCATGAAATTCTCTTTAATTTCTGGGAAAACGGCTAAGTTTTTTAGCACGGAAGCTGCCATAGCTTGAGAATTGGGCGTTCCTGTTTGACAAATTTCTAACAAAGATGAAATTCCTCCTCTTGACCCAATTGCCCTTGCATTCTCCTTTGTATGGCCCAATGCTTGTAAAGCTACGCATGAATTCTCCTTCCCTAAAACGCTACCAGATTCGAGAACTCTGAGGAGATTGTTGAGAAGGCCTAAGCCTTCAGCGATCAAAACATGTTTGCTGGAATCAACGGTGGAGATTTTAGCAATGGCAGTGACTGTTTTCTCCTTGATCTCAGGTGAAGAGCTCGAATCGAGTAAGCGCACGAGCACCGGAACGATTCCCTGAGCTACTGCAATTAATACATTTTTGTCGTCTTCTTGTAAAAGCCCAAGCAACGAGTCTAACACCGAGTTTTTTGACTCAGTGGTCCCGATCTGAAGACGAGTTATCAGATTCCTCGATTCGGCCCGAATACTCTCCCGCTTTGAGGTTGTCGTTGATGAAACGGCACCGTTCTCATGAAGGACCCCACTCTTAATCAAAACCTCTAAATCCCTAACATGGTTGTCGAGTTTTGCTGAAACTGAGTCGATGTCGTTCTGGGTTTTGAGTTTGCCGTCAGGTGGGTTAGCGGAATGGCAAATGGAGGATAGAGAAAGCGCGTCGGAGAGAGTGGTGGAGAGAGAGAGAAGAAGGTCGTTGTAGAGAGGATTGTTGGAAGCGTTAATGGAAGCAGTGGAGAGGTCAGAGAGGTGAGATTGGAGTGTTGAGAGTTTGGTTCTGATTAGGGACCATTTGCCTTTGAAGCTTTGGGTGTGGGGAATGGAATCGAGAAGAGATTGAAGGAGCTGGGAATTAGAGTGAATAATGGGATTAGTGGGTTCAATTGGATCGCTTTCAGGTACTTTCATGGCGGCTTTTTTCGCACAGGGAGAAAGAAATGAGAGAGAGAATAAGAGAGTGGTTTAGGGTATAGGGGAAGGAGGAAAGTGATGATGAGTAAGCAGTGTTGGGTGACAGAGGTAACATGAAAAAGAATTAGTATTACGAAAATAATATTATGTTGCGGCGTCAACTGCGGACGCAGTTTCAAGTGCGTGCTTTTCACATTCCCATCGTTGGATGAACTTGGTTTGTAATTTTGTCACTCTAATACATTCCTACAATTAGCCGAATTGATTACTTAACTATTCCAAATTATCTATTAAAATTATTTCTTTTTTCTGTTTGTAATAGTAAAATCAGTTAATTATACCTATAAGATTTAAAAAGTCACTCAGCTAGATTTATCAAATTTTTAATTATCAATTATCTATTTTACCTTCTAAATATCAACATTTATCTTCTTCTTTTTTTAATTTATATTATGAACTTACCTATAAAATAAATAAACAAAAAAGAATATTATTTAAGCATATATAATATTGGAATAACAAAATATTGAGCATTGTGAAAAATATATATTCCATGCACGTAATATAAAAGATAATTATTTAAAATAAAGGTATTTTTATGATATACACTATATATATCATGAATATTATGCTCAATTATATTATTATTCCAATATTATATATGCTAGAAACTATTTTTTTTATTTTTTAAATTAAATTTATTTGTTTTATAGGTAAGTTCATAAATTAAAATGATAAAATAAATCATAATATTAAAAAGATAAAAAATGAAGAAGATAAAAGTTGATAATTTAGAGTGTAAAATAAGTATTTGACAATCAAAAGTTTGTGAAATTTGGTTGAGTGACCTTCTGAGTGTTATAGGCATAGTTAAGTGATTTTACTGTTATAAATAAAATAAAGATGACTTTACTAGATAGTTTCGAATAGTTGAATGGTCATTTAAGAGATATATCAATAATTTATTCGATGAATTTGTGTATATCTTAATTATTTATTATTTTGTTAGGTATTTGCTACTTCCCTTTGGTAAATCTTTCAAGGTCTAGAGTTAGATTAATAAGAAGATTCACATATTATTTTTTGATTCAATTGACCACTTTCTGCAAAGCTCATCCCACTTTGTTAACCAATGAGTTGTACCCTTGAATGCCATTCTGTTCTTCCTTTTCATAAAAGCGTCATAATAAGAATAGTATAATTGATATAAAACCGATACATAAGCAACGCAACTAACCTCACATCACTTAGAATTTGCTAGGGTAGTTAACCACTCTAGTGACTCGGAAGAGAGGAGGAAATGGGCATCCCAAAGTTATCTCCTTCCCTATTCTATAGCGAATTTAGGTAAGATATTCCCTATTTCTTTCCGTTCCGGTTAAAAACCACACACGCACAGTCGCACACGAATCCAAATCATATCTTAGAATCTAACCCAATAAATCATGAATTTCTTCACAAAATCGAATAGTGAATTTTCAAAATATTGTATACGTATTTTGTTCAATAGGAACAAGAGGTTTGTACGGGGTCAATCGAGGACCAGGTAGGAAGTTTTGACTAAGAAAAATACGCAGTAATTGGAGGGGCGGCTGACGGCTATAGGAGCCTGGAAGAGTAGTAGGGATGCTAGCATTATGTGGACGGCGACGGCCGACTGTATAAGGGAGGCGGCAAGAGAGATGTTAGGGGTCTCGAAGGGTCACTCTGGCGGGTACCGAGGCGACTAGTGGTGGAATGACGTGGTCCAAGATAAAGTGAAAGCAAAGAAAGCGGCTTACCTTAAGTTAGTGGAGAACAGCGACGAGGAGCAAAGGAGAGCGAACAAAAAACGATATAAGGAAGCAAGGAAGGAGGCGAAATTAGCGGTCACTAAGGCTAAGACGACTACGCCTGGTCGGTTGTATGAGGAACTAGGGTAAAGGTAGGGACAAGAAGCTATTTCGACTGGCTAAAGCGAGAGAGAGGAAGGTTCGCGACTTGGATCAAGTGATGTGCATCAAAGACGAGGAAGGTCGAGTATTGATGGAAGAGGCCTAGATTAAGCAAAGATGGCAGTCGTACTTTCATAAACTTCTGAATGAGGAGGTGACGAGAACATCGTGCTAGGAGAACTGCGGCACTCCGAGAGTCACCAAGACTTTAGGTATTATAGACGTATTAAGTTTAAGGAGGTCGTGAGAGCGATGCTTAAGATGAGTCGAGGCAAAACGACCGGACCATACGAGATTACGATAGAATTTTAGAGGTATGTGGGTAGATCAGGCTTGGAGTGGTTGACTGGGCTGTTTATATTATTTACAGAACGAAGAGGATGCTAGATGAGTGAAGGTGGAGTATGATGATTCTGTTGTACAAGAACAAAAATTATATCATAAATTGTATTAATTATAGGGTATCAAGTTACTAAGTCATACCACTAAAATTTGGGAGATGGTAGTGGAAGGGGGGGTGGGGAGGGTGTCTATATTAGAAAACCAGTTCGGCTTCATGCCGGGTCGTTCTATTACGCAAGCTATCCACCCTATCTGGATGTTGGTGGAACAGTACAGGGATAGGAAGAGGAATTTGCATATGGTGTTTATTGACGTAGAGAAGGCGTATGACAAGGTCTCCATGGACGTTCTTTGGAGGTGCCTTGAGGTGAAAGGTGTGCAGGTAGCTTATATTAGGGCGATAAAGAATATGTATGATGGATCTAAGATTCGGGTTAGGACCGTGGGAGGTGACTCAGAGCTTTTTTCGGTGGTCATGGGTCTACACCAAGGATTTGACTCAGCCCGTTCTTATTTGCCCTAGTGATGGACGCACTGGACACACCATATTCAATGGGACTTGACATGGTGTATGTTGTTTGCTGATGATATAATTCTGATTGATGATACGCGGTGCGGCCTTAATGAGAGACTGGAGGTATGGAGTAAGACCCTGGAGTTTAAAGGTTTTAAGTATGTAAAACTCAGACGAAATATTTGGAGTGGTAGTTCAGCGACGTGACGAAGGAAGCGGACGTGGAAGTGAGTCATGACCCACAAGTCATCCTCAAGAGATAAAGTTTCAATTACCTAAGGTCAATTATCCAGGGAGGTAGGAAGATCGACGGGGATATTTTGCACCGTATTGGGGTGGGATGGATGAAATGAAGAATAGAGTTTGAAATCATGTATGACAAGAGTGTGCCACCGAAACTTAAAGGTAAGTGCTATAGAGCGATGGTTAGATCGGCCATGTTATATGGGGCTAAGTGTTGGCCAGTCAAGAATTCGCATATCCAGAAGATGAAAGTAGCAGAAATGAGGATGTTGAGATGGATGTGCGGGCATACTAGGCTGGATAAGATTAGGAATAAAGATATTCGGGGGAGGGTGGGTCCGGCTCCCATAGATGACAAGATGCAGGAAGCGAGACTTAGATGGTTCGGGCACGTGCGGACGAGAAGCCTAGATGCCCTGGTGTGAGCAGTTGGCTTCGGCAGGTACGAGAAGAGGTAGAGGGCAGTCTAAGAAGTATTGGGGCGAGGTGATCAGGCAGGACATGGCGCGACTGCAGATTTTTGAGGACATAGGTCTTGATATAAATGTGTGGAGGTCGAGCATAAGGGTTGTAGGTTAGGGGATATTCAACCGTTTTTTCTCTTTGTAGTGACTAGTTTTGTCTAGGACTGCTAGCATTTTATGTTGTGTTTCACACTTTTTGTACAATATTTGTATTATTGCCCTTCCATTTATTTTATTGTCTCTCACGATGCTGATATTAGTTTTCTGATTTCTATTGTTGTTACGGATCTTTTGTCTCTGAGCAAAGAGTCTCGCGAAAACAGCATCTCTATCCCTACAGGTTAGGGTTAAGGTGTGCGTACACTCTACCCTCCTCAAACTCCACTTGTGAAATTCGACTAGGTTATTGTTGTTGTATACGTATTGTGTTCACCTGTCATTTTTTATAACCCTTTATGGTATCCCATCTCGTTTAATAGTTTTGTGAAGGAGAAGTTTAATTGGAGTAGCAATCAATTACGACAAATGAGGTCCCGTTTGTCCCTAAAAAAATATATTTTTTCAAAAATGTAGTTGTCCATAAAAATTTTGCAAGTTTTTGAAATGTGTTAGAAAATTAGTCTTAGGTACACACTTTACACGTGTAGCGTATATCAATGAATATATAATTTTAAAAGACTACGAAAAAATATGAGCTATTGAATAAAATGAAAACAAGTATAAGTTCTTAAATATGATGAAAATTGATCATTTTCAGCCAGTTAGCTCGATAAATAAATAATAATATAAAATCTTAAAAATACGCTAATATTAGAGTTAATACTTTATAAAAATATTCATGCCCAAACCGATAAATTATTCATACCAAAAAGATAATAACGTAAATATAAGAAATTGTCATTTATTAGAATGATTATAAGAAGAGAAAAAAATAATGATAACATTTTAAATACCTTTTGTCTTATGTTGTTACATTTTATTGCTTTAAGTTTGCATTTTAGCACTTTGACCTTTGATGCTATACTGTAACTAATTTTGCTACATTTTCTTATTTATTTCATTACCAATACTCTCTTTGTAAAAATAAATTTATGTACCTTAAAAGTTTAATCAACTTGAAAAATAATTTTACTTACATGATGATTTTGAAAAAGAATTAAATTTATGTCTTTTGCTAATTAGTTCATCTATTTTGTCTTAACATGAAAAATTATTTTTTCGCATCAAGGCTTCGTACTTTTATAATAGTATAAATAATTTAGATAAAATGTATACTCCTTATCTACTCAAATAATATATTTTTTTTCTTGTTTGTGTGATATGTAAAACTACATTTAGTAAATGATTATGTACTTTATATCAATGAATACAAAATTGTAAGAATAACACAAATTTTGTTAAACTATGTAATTGAGTTATAAATAAATTTTAACAACCACAAATTCTTGAAATTAATTAATGTTGATCATATTAGATGTTAACTTAATAAAGAAAAATACGATTTCACACAAAATTATCCTAAAGTCTTATCATACCTTTAATATCTGAGTTCTGCATTGGTTTCGTAGCTCAAACAAAATTGGATATACAGTATGTTGACCTGTACTTAAATATCATGCAATAATATTATGTTCTGTATTGCCATAAAAAATAAATTATATTTTCTCAAATACCTAATATGAACTCCATCTTATTTCTATTATAACTCAAGTTGAAAACTATGAGAAACAAAAAAGGCTTCATATGTAGGTTTAATTAGGGGCTTTTGCATCCGTGCCCACTTTTTGTGTTACGTTTAACTTATATTCGCTTTGTAAAAAAAATTGCATTTGTACCCGCTTTTGTGCATAACTTCAGCATGCGGGGCTGAAGTATCAAAGGCAATCACACAAAACTACAGCATTCTAGTAGACAGGCCTGAAGTAGCTTGCGAACTTCAGATCTAGAGCTGAAGTTGTTGTCTTGTAACTGGGGAACTTCAACATACGGGGCTGAAGTTCTCCAGTTATAAAAACAAAAACTTCAGCTCTAGAGCTGAAGTTTTGTCTTTGTAACTGGGGAACTTCAGCATACGGAGCTGAAGTTCCCCAGTTGAAGTTCCCCAGTTATAAAGACAAAAACTTCAGCATACTGGGCCGAAGTTCCCCAGTTTACAAAGACAAAACTTCAGCTCTAGAGCTGAAGTTTTGTCTTTGTAATTGTCTTTATAACTTGGGAACTTCAACTCTAAAGCTGAATTTCGTAACTGGGAAGTTTTGTCTTTGTAATTGTCTTTATAACTTGGGAACTTCAACTCTAAAGCTGAATTTCGTAACTGGGAAGTTTTGTCTTTGTAACTGGGGAACTTCAGCCCCGTATGCTGAAGTTTTGTTTTATAACTGGCGAACTTCAGCTTAACTGGTGAACTTCAGCTCAGCGAGGGAAAGAGAGCTGAAGTTATTTAAAAAGTGGGTACAAGTTAAAAGTTTTTTAAAAAGCGGGTATAGGTTAAATGGGGGCGATCAAATAGGGTGCACCGCGCAATTTTTACGTTTAATTATCATACTGAAATTCTAATTGAATGATAATATAAAATAGATGTTACAAAAAAAATAAGGTAGAAAATTAATGGTTATTATTATTTTATTATAATCATTCAAATTTTAATTGGTAAAATTATTTTTCTTCGACCCTTGAATTAGTAAAAGAGAATCGATAACTGAAACAATGGCAATATCACAATGAAAGTTTAACTTTGCTTTGAATGGCAAATACTCACGTTAGTTTTGATTTAATAAATATGTTATACGTCAGCTAATTCTATATATTAAGATTTTTACATAGTTCAAATAAAAAAATATAATAAGTAAATATTTTAGCTAATTTTAAAGTCCTAAAAAATTTAAAAATAATTAAATAATTATTTTGAGTGTAAAAGTGATTTTTAAATTAATTTTCTTGATTTCTTTTTATACTTCTTATATTTTTCAAATGATATCTAATAATGGAAGTATAGCTTTTATTCGGATGGAAATTAACTCATGTTAGGTTGATAATTAATGTGCTACATGTTGCTAAATATTATGACTTTTTACATCTATACTTCAGATAAGGATTAAGGAAAACATAATAAGAAAAATCTTAGGTGATTTTAAAGTCCTAAAAAAAATAGGAGTGATAGTAAAATGACTAATTTGTCTATTATGAAATCAAGTTTTAAAGGGTAAAAGGCGAACGATATTTCGTTAAGAGGCTTCGTGCTTTTAATATAGTTGATGTGTGGCTAGAATTCATAGTTTTAAGCATTATATACCTTACATTTTATGTGCTTTTGTGATAAAAATACATGTTATATGTGCATAATGGAGTCTATTTCATGTGTAGGTGAATTGGAGATGGAAGCCGAGCTAAATGAATGCATAAACGTCAAAAATGCGCTCAAGAGTCGAAAAGGAAACACCCGGGCGTTTGGCCCCTAAAGTCAGGCTGACCCTGGCGTTAGTGGGGCGTTTGGCCCTTAAAGCCAGGTTGACCCTGGCGTTAGTGGGGCGTTTGGCTCCTAACGTCAGGCCTGCGCTGGCGATAATGGGGCGTTTGGGGCTTAACGCCTGGGTCCCTATCCGGTCAATTCCGAGTTTTGAAGGTTTTAAGTGTTTCCGGGTTTGAATAGAAGTCTTCTACACAGTTAGGGTTTGTCCCAAACTTATAAATAGACCCAAAAACACAACTCAAAGGGATCGAAGATATTTTTGAGGAGGATTTGACGTGGAGGAACACACACCACGCTTGAAGAAGGCTCTACCTAGTTTTTCTTCTCTTCCTTTAGTTTCATAGTTCATTAGTTCTAGAGTTTTGGGTGCTACATGAATGCTGTAGTTTGAAGCTTGAATTGTTCTTATTATTTTATCACATTGGTTTATTTATTTAATCTTGTGCTTAATTATTTGATTGCTTGATCACCAATTGAATACTATCTACGAATCTAGGATTGAACTCGGGAGAAGGAATTCTAGATTGCATATAAGATTGGGTAGAGCAAGATCTTAACCCTTCAGGGGAGCGGATTTGCAGTTAGCATAGGAATATACCTAATCACCTTGCTTGGTGTCACGACCCAAATTCCCAACCTTAGGGATCGTGATGGCGCCCAACACCACACTTGCGAGGCAAGTCAATGTTAGAATTCGATTAACTACTTTGCATTATTTATCCATTTAGCATAAACAAATAAATTTAGAGTGATCTTAACTGAAATAAATCCCAATATGAAAATAAAATAATAATATTAACTAATTAAATTAAACGAACCGCGAACTAATTATATAAATAATACCAAAACTACCCCAGAGTCTGGTGTCACAATCCACGAACGACTAAAGAATACTACAAATAAATGTCTGCAAGAAATAGTGCATTGTTCTGAATGATATAAAAAAAACAGTGTATATAAAAAAATAAGAGAAGACTCTCGGATCTCTGCGAACGCTGGCAGATATACCTCGTGTCTCCAACGAAATCGGGTAGTCGTCCTAGTATCGTCTACTACTGAATGGTACCTGGATCTGTGCAAAAGAGCACAAAGTATAGTATCAGTACAACCGACCCCATGTACTGAGTAAGTGTCGAGCCTAACCTCGGCGAAGTAGTGACGAGGCTAATGCTGAGCTGTTAACAGTATAATAGACAACAATAAATAAAAATAAAGCATGAAAGAAATTTAAACAAATAAATAAATAAATGTTGCAACGAATTCAACATAACTCACTGCTTTTCTTTTCGGATCTCAGCCATAACAAATTCTTAAATAAATTTCCAACCTTAAACTTAATTTTTTTTTAAATTAAAATAGTGCCAAAATATATATGAAGAATAGTAATTAAATACTTAAGCTTTTCAAAACCTTTATTTTTCTTATTCTTTAAAAATCGATAAAATATAAATGTCCTCACTTATCGCTCCTTGTTGCGGCGTGCAACCCGCTCCCACTTGTCCTCCCTTATTACTCCTCCCAAAATTTATCACCCTTATTACTCTTGTTGCGGCGTGCAACCCGCTCCCACCAGACATTTTATATCAATTTATTTATCAATTTCACAATTCAAGCCAAGTCTTTCACAATATTTTTGTCTCAATAATTATAAATAATGAATCGTATTTTTCTCATAATTTCATCAATATCCTCTCAACCAGGAAACCGACAGGAACATAAAAATACAAATATATCTATTTCGTGGAACGATGCCAAACTCCTCAACCGTTTTATATCACAGGAAATCAACTCAACAACCAATACTCTACCAAAGTAATCACAACAGTATCTAATCACAAATTAATCAAGCTAAATAGTCATGGAAATAATAATGAACATATAACAAGTAAAACAATAATCAAATAAGTGGGGAATGTGAAAAGGATCATGTTTAACAAACAAATTTTGGGTGGTGCATAGGTACTCGTCACCTCACCTATACACCACACCCATGCTTTACACATAACAAACAAGTGGGGAGTCATATTCCCTCAAGTCAAAGTTAGACCAAACACTTACCTTAATTCTGCAGGCCACTCACTACTCAATTATGACCTTTCCTTTTGAATTCTCCTTTAAATTGCTCGAATCTAATAAAAATTAACTTAATACCATTAAATAATGCTAAAGGAATTAACTTTATTGAAAAATATAATTCTTTGTTTTTTGGATATTAAGCATGAAACAGAGTCTAATTTTATAAAATGACCCCTTGGGTCATCACAATCTCCACCTCTAAAACACACGTTCGTCCTCGAATAGACATAGAAAATTACCTGGAGTGGCGAACAAGTGCGGGTATGTGCTCTGTATGTCCGACTCGGACTCCCAAGTCGCTGCCTCAACGGGCTGGCCTCCCGTTGCACTCGGACTGAAGGAAAACTCCTATTTCTCAGTTGACGAACCTGCCGGTCTAAAATAGC
>ML306829.1:0-36460 GCA_005239505.1 Nicotiana paniculata
AAACAAAACTACAAGAAATTGCACAATGGAAATATAAAATAAGAATTACTAAATGTAGAAATCAATGTTCTTGCTCTTCAATGCAATTTTCTTCTTGTCTATTGTTAATCCCCGAAAATCCTCCTTTAATTGTGTTTTAGGAGTCTATTTATAGGTTTAGGGTGACCCCTAACCGTGTAGGAGACTTCTATTTCACTTGGGAAACACTTAAACTCGTCAAACTCGGACTTGGGAGACACTGGAGATCCCTGACATTTGGGCTCTAACGCCCCCCTAACGCCAAGAGGGGCCTGGCGTTATGGCCCTAACGCCCCCCTAACGCCAGGGGGGCAGGCTTTATGGGTTAAACGCCCCCCTAACGCCAGGGGGGGGGGGACAGGCTTCATGGGGCAAGCGCCCGGCTATCGCCCGGGCATCTCCTTTTGCGTATTTTTGACATATTTGCATCCCTTTAGCTCCGTTTCCATTTCCAATTCACCTACACATNTGCTCATAAAATGTAAGGTATATCACATGTTAAACTATGCAATTTAGTCTCGCATCAAAGCCTTACAAGATTCTGATTGGGTAAATGCCATGCAAGAAGAGCTGAATCAGTTTGAAAGAAGTCAAGTATGGCACTTGGTACCCAAACCACTAGAAAGATCAGTAATTTGCACCAAGTGGGTCTTCATTGATTAGTGTTTCAATTGATTATTTGAGCATTGCATTTTATTGAAATCTAGGGTTTATGTCTTTTTTTAATTAGTTTTATTAACTAATTAGTTTTATAAATTTGTAAATTAGTTATGAATTGGTTTCAATTGATTAGTTTGTATTGTCTTGAATAGTTGTCACGACCCAATTTCCCCTCTTCTGGGTATCGTGATGGCATCTAGTCTTAAGGACTAGGTAAGCCTGTCATTATTAAATATTGATCATAATACAATAATCATTTAAGTGTTTTTTTTAAATAAGTCTATACACCTTACACATCTTCCCAAAACCCGGTAAATACAAGTCATAAGCTTTACAAAAGTTACACTAGAATTCCTAAATATCGCTGTTCTGGAACAAGTACAACAGTGTATAAGCAAAATAAGATAGTGACTCTGAAGCCCGTGAACGTTGGAGCAATTTTACCTTGAGTCTCCACAACAGCAACCGCGCTACTAACTATCGATCGGCCGGCTATGAAAAACCTGGAATCTACAAAAAAATATGCAGAAGTGTAGTATGAGCACACCATAGCGGTGCCCAGTAAGTATCAAGGCTAACCTCGGTGAAGTAGTAAGGAGGACTAGTCAAGACACCCACTGGTCTAATAAAACAAACATGAATAAATATAGAAAATGACGGAGTATGACATCTGTACAAAGATTACAAAATATAATTAACTACATAACAATGCAATGCGGGGGGAAAACAATAATAAAGGTACCTCCTCTGAATACGTATATATACTTTACAGAAGGAAAGTCTTTAGATGTAATTTCTTCAAGATAAGCGTTTTTAAAATATACTTTCCCAGTAAATGTATTTCGAACTTAATTTCTGATAGAACAAGTGCACGACATCACCCTTCGTGATTTTACTCTCGTCCTTCCCATAGGAATCGACAGATACAACACGTAAATTAAGCAAATTAAGCAATTAAAAGACATGGACAGTCCAACAACTATTGAGATAAAAGTCAAGTACAGGACAATAACAATAAATCACACCAAATTTGTAAGTACAACAATAACAGCTCGAAGTAAAGGCACAATGTATACACGGGGAAACATATATCATATCATAATGCATGTCCCTCGTCCTTATTTGCACTGAAACACCCTTCGTGCCATGAACTCACAATAATATGGCACGACATCACCCTTCGTGCATTAGCACTCAATCACAATATCACGTACGACATCACCCTTCGTGCTTTTACTCTCAATAATATGGCACGACATCACCCTTCGTGCTTTTAATTTCAATAATATGACACGGCATCAACCTTCGTGCTTTACACTCTTTCCTCACATGATAATGAATATAGACAATGGCACGACATCACCCTTCGTTCTTTACACTCTTTCTCACCCAAACAAATGAAATGATAGCATTCATACAAGGGAATCAACAACATAAACAAAAATAGAAACCATACTATCCCGGCAAGGGATTCAACACTGGAAACAATATAATCAGCAACATGAACAATAATAGAAACCATACTGTCCCGGCAAGGGAGTCAACAATGGAAACAATATCATCAGCAACATGAACAATAATAGAAACCATACTGTCCCGGCAAGGGAGTCAACAATGGTAACAATATCATCAAAAGCATGAACAATAATAGAAACCATATTATCCCGGCAAGGGAGTCAACAATGGTAACGATATCATCAACAACATGAACAATAATAGAAACCATACTGTCCCGGCAAGGGAGTCAACAATGGTAACAATATCATCAACAACATGAACAATAATAGAAACCATATTATCCCGGCAAGGGAGTCAACAATTGAAATAATATCATCCCGGCAAGGGAAACAACTATAACCAATCTTACTTAATCAGTTAGCTTCACGAAATAAATCCCAACTTGACTCAATGCTCCGCAATAGGAAATGACAAGCAAATACCATCAACATGTATAACCATCAAGTTATGCCTAAGTGGTGCTTAATAAAATATCATATAAATCACAATATACGACCCACGGGCATGCTTGACACCAACATATAATACTCCAATTACTGCTAAACAATTATAGGGCGAAGTAATACAAATTTTAGCTAAGTAGGCAGTTTATGAAGAAAAATATAGCATGATGATAGAAGAGGTAAAATCTCCAATCAAGTTAATTAAGATGAAGTAAAAAACAAAGTAAATCTAAAAGCAAGTAATTCTAATTTAAGCAGGAAGAGATGAAACTAGCAATTAGGAACTCAGTCATAGCAATTACAACTTCATACACATGGGATATAAGGACCTAAGAATCATAAAAGGCCAACCTTCTACAAATAACTCCGAGTACACACTCGTCACCTCGCGTGCGCGGGCTACAATCAATATAGAAGACTCAAATCCTAAGGGGTAGTTCCCCCACACAAGGTTAGGCAAGATACTTACCTCAAAGACGACAACCTGGTACTCTAAAATGGACTTCTCGGGCGAAAAGACATCCGGAAGGCTCAAAATCCACTAAAACAGCTTCAAAATACACTTAAAACGTATAAGGAACTATTCCGAATAATAAAGTTTCAATCTTTACAAAATATAAAAATCGATCCAAAAGTTGACCCCCGGGCCCGCACCTCGAAAACCCACAAATTTTACAAAATCTGGTTACCCATTCCAATACGAGTTCAACCATATAAAATTTACCAAATTCGGATATCATTTGGTCCCTCAAATCATGAATTTTCAACTTAGAAATTTTCTTCCAAAACCCACAATTTTCCCAACTCAAAACACAATTTAAATGATAGAAACAAGGACTAATTCATGGAATATATTTAATTCTAGTTGAAGAACAATTATCCATTCGATTTGTGTGAAAAACCCTCAAAGAATCGCCAAGAACCGAGCTCTAGAGGTCAAAATATGATAAAAATTATGAAACCCTCGATTTTGAAGTTATAAACTGTCTGACCAGATTTAAAGCACCGCGATCGCGAGAAATTATATGCGATCGCGTAGAGGAAAAAATGTGCTATGTGATCGCTTAGAGGTTAATGCGATCGCATAGAAGGAAAATATGCTACTGTCCAACTTACAGTGTGCGATCGCGGCAAAGGGAATGCGATCGCATTGGAGGAATTGTTTGATGCGCAAAAGAAAGAATTATGCGAATGCAGGATGGAGGTGCGAAGGCGGAGAATAAACGTTATGGAGCTATGCGATCGCGGACCATTCTTTGCGAACACGATGAAGGAAAAATGGGCGGGTCAAAGCAACACTATGCGATCGCGGCTGCTACTATGCGATCGCATAGAAGAAAACCAGAAGATAGCATCAACAGTGCAAGATGAGGGAAAATTGATCCGAAGCCTATTCGGAACATACCCGAGGCCCCCGGGACCCCGTCTAACCATACACACAAGTCATATAACCTCACATGGACTCGATCGAGGCTTCAAATCATATAAAACAACACTAAAACGACGAATTAAACCAAAAATTCATAATTATGAATTTTCGGATCTTCAAATATCAAAACTTGTGCCGAAACTTATCAATTCAACCCGGAATAACGTGAAATTTTGCAGACATGTCATAAATAACACAACGGACCTACAGGCACTCCCGAAATACCATTCTGAGCCTGATATAAAAATTTCACCTATCGGTCGAAATCGCCGAAATTCTAACTTTCGCCGAATCACCTCAAATTACTCTATGGACCTCCAAAACCAATTTTGGGCGCGCGCCTAAGTCTAAAATCACCATACGAAGCTGTTGACATCATCAAAAACTCATTCCGAATCCTCTTACACAAAAATCAAACCTCTGGTCAACTTCCATCGCTTAAGTTTCCAAAACTAAAATTTCAATTTGACTCCAGATCATCCGGTAACTGAATCCAACCACGCACGCAGGTCAATATACAAAATGTGAAGTTTTTCAAGACCTTACGCCACCGAAGGGAGCTTTTATTCTCAAAACGACCAGTCGGGTCGTTAAATTCTCCCCCTTTTAAAACAACGTTCATCCTCGAATGTGCTAAGATTCACCTCAAACTCATCCAATCACTGATTGCACACTTCCAACACACACCCGCGGGTGATCCCACATCACCCCAACCTACATAAGCCTGATGACGCCATCACAATTGCAATTTTGCCTTCCTATCACCACTGACCATCCCCATACCTCAATTTCTCACCTTTTATTCCAAAAGACCCGAGTCTAAATTCATATCTGACATCAGCCTCAACCAGCTGCATCAACTCATGACTACACCCACCATCCATGACCACACAATATGGCACATCCCACACAGGTCTATAATAAAACTTCTGATCACAATAGCTGTCTGAAATCAATCTTGCACTAGTGATTAGTTTCACATATGAAATAATTCTGTTTCCAAGCCCCATAATACTGATAATGATGCAATAAACACAAAGACATCATTATTAGACACCCGAATCACCAGCCTCAACTAACACTACTGGGCACACATCCCGCCAGCTGAAACTCAAGAAGCATATAACAAAAATGACTGAATACTATCAAACAAGCCCGACAGGCACTACTCCCTACCAGTACCGACCTACATAACGATATAACAAGGGAAGAATGAAAACACATAAACAAATAATAAGTATCCCATACTGATAAAATTTCCATCGCGGTACTCAGCCCGGTCCAAACATATCGAATCACAAAATCTCACGAGGACCTCGTCCTCAACTCTAAATCAAAAACTGAAAATATATCATACCAATTGAAATCTCCCTCTAACTCATCTCGGTTGATAAAAATCACAATGCTCACTTACTAACACCTCGATAAAGTATCACATCACAGCTCGTAAACAAAATACTTAGGAAATATCACATAAAGCTTACCATGATGGACAACAAGGACTCACTTCTAGTCTCACCACTCTCAATGATGAATGAAAACAATGATAGACACGTGCTACCACTCATAGAATCTCTCAACAGGAGTAAACACGAACATAGAGTGCGAAGCATGAAACTCAGTCATAAATGAAGCAACAAATAAGGGATTCGTCCCGACTAGCAGAACTATAATGAAACACAAATGGTGCCCCTCTGTAACATATCAAAACATACCTGTATAATATACCTGGCACAACGGCCTCCAGCCTACTATACAAAAAATATCAATGGGTCAGGCCTCCCTCTCTTGGGCACCCTCTACTGTCGCGCCCCCTCTTTCCTCGCGGATATCGGGTTTATGACATTCGGTTGGGATAATTTCCTTTTGGAAAAGGGGTTTGTGTTTTTGAGAGTCGCCACCTAAAAATTTTTAAAGGTGCGTTAGGACACCAAAGGGGTTCATTTACAACTACGTTGTTAACCAGAGATAGGGTAAGGGCTTGAAATTACCCTAAAGGGAAGGTGTTAGGCACCCCTCAGGAACCACAAGTGTGGTTCCCGGCCAAACAACTTTTTTGAATTTATACGGCTTAGCAAACAAACAAATAAAGGCTCAAATAAGAGGGCATTTAAGTCTTAAGCATGCAGATGTTTGAAAAATAGTAAAAAAGGTTAGATTTTGAAAGGATTACGATATATGCATATAAAGGGTATCCTAGGTTTATAATAATATGGATCACATCAGTACAATACCAGGTAATCACTCCTTAAAGAGGGGCTACAAGTGGTATTAGCGTACCGGTCATCATATACATATTCTACCCTTTCCCACCCCATGAAAGTAACTAAATCGAGTGTTGGTATCGACCTCTATTGCATGTTGTTACCCGTCCCTTCCTATTAGTCCTTGGAGGAGTTTAGGACATCTATCCTAGGAGGGAGGTTCTAGGCAGACCCTCAGGTTTAAAGGCAATACACTAAGCGACAAACAAGAAACATATAGGACTGCAATTAAGGGGGATAAACATACAAACATGAAAAGGCTCAAGTACCTCTACAGATAAGGCAAATAAGAAGCATGACTCAAACACAGTTAAAGTCTTTTGATTCAAATCCTAAAATATGGTTTCTAAATGATAATAACAAAGAAAGATCTAGTTTTATTCCTTGTAACTGATGTCCTAAGGCTTGCCTAGGTGTGTAGCAATTATGAGACAATTCAGGTCGTTATACCTAACAGCATGCAGTTCTAAGTATTCAGAGCTCAGAATTATTACCAGTTGATTCCGAGAATTGAGTGAGGTTGTTTTATTCCTTTTCATGCATCAGTAGGTGTATTTAAGCGAGTAAGATGAAATCCTAAGGACATGGTATCTAGTGCACAGAGAGGCAGAATGATGCAGAATCAGAATCCTAAACATGATCTCTAAATGCACAAATGTGGCCTTGTTTAAACATGGTTCAGGAGATGTAAACATGACAGGTTTATTAGTGTTGTTTATCCTAAACAAAATCTCTAAGTGTACATGGCAGCATAGAGCATGATTGTAAAGTATTGGTTATTAGCACATTTTAGCATAAGAATTTCAAAATGAGATGCCACTAGATGCTGGAAACAGTAAATGTAAGACCTAGGAAACATGGTCTCTAATGCATGATCTTGCACATATGAGTCCTAAGCATGGTTTCTATTGCGAAAATAGGGAATAAAACCTAATAGCATGGCTTCTACCCTCTAATAGGTATATCGTGCATATTTACCCCTCCCTTTTCACTATCCATCCCCAAAGAGTTGTTTACAATAATTATTACATGCCATTTGCATGAACTACATAATTGAAATAAGAAAAAGAAGAAGTTATGCTATAGGGAGCGTACTGATAGGCCCAGAATCTCCAGAACGCCTCATTGCCATTCTATTCACAACCTTTCACATGATCCAGGTGTATCAGAGTTCCCTAAGGATCTCAAAGGATTCCGGGTAGTGCTCACACCTAAAGTCATAACCAAATTTGAGTAAGTGGAAAGGCCAGCTCTTGTGTGTCAAAGTTCATAGGGAGCTCAAGGGTCCCAAGGCAACGCTCACACAAGAGGGGCAGACTTTTGGTTATTTGTTCCTATTAGCCAGAGGAGCAATATCATGGAAAAATGCGAAGCAGTCTGTAATAGATGCATCTACCATGGAAGCTGAATTTGTAGCATGCTTTGAGGCTTCAGTTCAATCTAATTGGCTACGAAACTTTATTTCAGGACTTGGACTAGTCGACAGTATTGCCAAGCCGCTGAAAATTTATTGTGATAATTCCGTGGCAATCTTCTTCTCTAAGAACGACAAGTATTCGAAGGGTGCTAAGCATATGGAAGTGAAATACTTTACCGTTAAAGAAGAAGTCCAGAAACATAAAGTGTCAATTGAACATATTAGCACCAAACTTATGATTGTTGATCCTTTGACGAAAGGATTACCGCCCAAAATATTTCTAGAACATGTTGAAAGAATTGGTATTATTGATAGCAATGTATGAATTTATCTAAAGACTTTATGATGTTTATGCAATTGACACTTTGAGCTCATTTATGTATATGGTTCTGATGTTACCTGTTTTCTCTTGTATACATGATGTTAAGAACAACGATACAGATTTTATCTTAGATAAAGATATTCTAAGATATTATTGCTGGACCCGTTATGTATTCCTAAAGGTTGTTATTTGAGTCATAGACTAATATTGTAGTACATGGAAGGGATTACATCCAGTAAATGATATACTACTGCCATGACTCGTATTAGTTGATGTACTTGGTAACAACGTATGATGTTTCCAATGAAGGAAGGATTTAGCATGAATTGCATGCATGACAATTGAAATATTTATTAAACCTTAAGAGAATGAATGTGTGCCAAGTGGAAGAATGTAAATTGTGGCCCACGTGACTTTTAGTTTAGTTTAATTAAATTAATAAAAATAAAAATAAAATAAAGGCTAAATCCTATTGGATATGGGAGTTACTAACCGGTTTAAAATTTCCCTACATTTACACGTTGATGGAACGTGTAAATAAAGTTACAAAACTCTCAACTATATAGGTTCCTCTCTCTGCCTAACAAGAACACGCTTTTTCCATCAACAGTTGTTCTGAAGGTTAAAGGCAAGGGAGAGAAACTACTTCTCTGGAGGTAAAGATTAAGCACTTCCCTCAAACAATTCCATCAAAAAAATTTATGGATTCGTGTATGTTTTTTGATTTATATATTTATTTTGTTTTAGTATGTGAAAATCACATATTTCCTTGATCCTTTAACTTATGATAGGTTTATTATGCTAGATTGCTTATAATCACAATCTAGAAATGTAAAACCTTACAGAACAGTCTCAAACAGATAAATTTTTCCTTTCTTTTCTCTGTTTCTTAAGGGAATTTTTGTCTAAGGACAAGGGAAAGCAAATTTTTAAAGCACCTATGAGGAAATAATCGACAACCTCTCAATTAAAGAACAAGCCTATTCTTTATTCTTAGCAGATAGTACGGCTCTTGATCCAAATAATTTCTTGGTTTAATATCTTTACATCGATTCTAAAATAAGTCCAAACAAATTGCATTTCCCTGTTTTCTTCAGCAGCAGCTTATTGGAACTTTATCTTTGACTGAACCAACGAGCACTTCCGCCCCTTGTATATTCCACAAAAAGGTGGGTACAACCGGTGGTGAAGTCAGGAAATTCAATAAGGGTGTTCAAACTTTTGCCATTGGGTTATATAAGAGTGTTCAAAGTCTATTTTTAATCAATAACAAGTAATATTTTACCTTATACAAAATATAATTTTCTGATGAAGGGTGGTCAAAATTTTCTGATGAAGGGTGATCAGTTGACCACCCCTGAAGGAACATAGCTTCGCCCCGGGTACAACTGCACAATATGACTTACTCTATACTGAGGCATTTGTTTTTTTTTCTTTTTTTCTTTTTACCCTTGTTCAAAGTTTGATTCAATTTGGTTTTGGGGTCGGATTCTTAGTTTCGTTGTTGTTTTTCGCGTTCCGAGAATTCGAGCGAGTTCGTATCATGAATATAACCTTGTCAGCACCTTTGGACGGGGTCTTGGGGAGCTCGGGTGAGTTTCGGATCCCTCTGAGCTAAATGTTAAACACCAGATTTTCTCAGTCTGGTTTCCTTATATGCGTTCGCGAGTGTACTCATGCGTTCGCATAGAAGGATTTGGGCAGGGGTGGAAAAATACCCTATGGATTCGCACATGCTTTCATGCATTGGCATAGGGTAAGTCAGTGGCCGGCTAAAATTTTGCTGTCCGCGTTCGGACCCCTCCAACCGCGTTCGCGTAAGTCTAGCCTTGCTAGCCTCCGCGTTCGTGAGACCCTCTCCGCGTTCACATAGTAGGGCCCTTAGGGAGCCTAGACATTTGGCCTTCGCAAACGCATTGTCCCTGCCGCGTTCGCATATAGGGGGTGGGGCAGCTGGGCAGTGTGATTAGAAAACGAGACTTAGTCATTTTGAACCACTTTTCTTCCATCTTGGACGACTTGGGGAGCTTACAAAGGGGAGATTCGACCTAGCTACTGTAAGGTAAGTAATTCCTACCATAAAGTGAGTTTAATACTTGAATTTTTGGGTAGATTAACACACTAAATTAGTAGAAATCATGGGTTTAGAGTAAAACCTAGGGTTTTGATAAAAATGAGAATTTACCAAGGAATTAGTTATGGAATTATGCAAAAACTATATAATATTGATCCTTAGGTTATGGGTGATTGTTTTCCTTGAAAATTTTCGGAATCCGAGCATGTGGGCCCGGGGGTATATTTTGGGATTTTGCAAATTAGGTTGAAATGACCATTTAAATAGGGGAATTGTGGACTTTTGAGCTTAGATTGATTTATTTACGTGATGTTTGGCTAGTTTCGAGTCCTTGGGCGACGAATTTGGAGTTTCGGGCGCGTTCTTGACCCGGAAAGTGGGATTGACACGAGGTAAGTCTCCTTTCTAACCTTGTAAGAGGGAATTGTCCCCATAAGCGAAATAAATGATTATGTGTTATTATTGTGGGGACTACGTACGCATGAGGTGACGAGAGTCCGTGCATAGTGACTATTCTTGTTATGTCCGGTTAGTTAGGTTCACAGCATGCCTCGTGAATTTCATTAAATTGAACTATATGCCTTGTGATTCCATTGTATGCAACTTTGTTTCAAGAAATCCTGGAACTTGGTGTTTTATACGAATTGTTATGTTGGAAAGGATTTAAAGGAAAATGTTGTGTTTGTGTATGACCCCTTCACAATCTATATTTTGCGAGCGGAGTGATTCTTTCCCCTACTCTCATGGGAGCGGGTCGTACGCCACGACATGTTAATAGATGCATCTATGGTTCGCGTCGTTCGACCCTTCGGCAGTGCACAATTATTTTTATTTTGCTGGCCCAGGCCATTTGTCCTCAACCCATTATGCGCATGCTATTGCTTGATATTTTCATAACTGATAAACTGATAGATATCGGGGGAGACGAATTGTAAACTTGTATGTTAGTGCTTCACTACGTAATTAAATTTTATGGTGATATTCGATACTTATTGCTTTGCTACCATGCGTACCTATTATCTTCCTTAAATTTTACTTAAAACATATTATTTTGAACCTAGTAAGTGTCACGTCAACCTCTCGTCACTACTTCTTCGAGATTAGGCGGGATACTTACTGAGTACATATTGTTTATGTACTCAGTAAGTGTCACGTCAACCTCTCGTCACTACTTCTTCGAGATTAGGCGGGATACTTACTGAGTACATATTGTTTATGTACTCATGCTACGCTCTATACTTAATTGTACAAGTTCTGAGGAAGGTGCATCGGGGTATCAGTCCGGAGCTTGTTCCTGATTTATACATGGTCGAGGCTTCACGGTGAGCTGCTTCTCTTGACGACATGCAACAGCACTTTAAAGCTTTTCTTTTTGCTATTTCTGTCTATATTTTTCTCAGACAGTAGGACAGACTTTTATCCCTTTTGATTTTACTCTACTAGATGCATGTAGACTTGTGACACTAGTTCCTGGCACACACGTTAGTAGACTATTCTTTGGGGATGTAATTATTAAATTATGACTCTTACAGATATTTCTGCTTAAAGTTTCCTAAGCTATTTGTTGTACCTGATGTCTTAAACTTAAACCAAGTAAGTTTTGGGAATGTCTTGGTAATTAAATGAAACTCACAAGTAAATTGATGTTGGCTTACCCGACTACGGCGTTGGGCGCCATCGCGACCTGGATTAGGATTCGGGTCATGACAACATGGTATCAGATCTCTAGGTTCACATAGGTCTCACAAGTTACGGGCAAACCCAATAGAGTCTTGCGGATCGGTACGGAGATGTCCGTATTTATCTTCAGGAGGTTATAGGGTTTTAGGAAACCTGTCTTTATTCATCTTTTATCGTGCAATTGATGGTATACTAAATCTCACTCTTCTATTCTCTCACAGATGGTGAGGACGCGTGCAACCGTAGTTTCGGACCCGGGAGGAGCCGCTACCCCCGACATCTGAGGCCGTGGCAGAGGGAGGGAACCGGCCCGAGGTAGGGGACGAGGGAGTCCTAGAGCTGTTCCAATTGCACCACCAGCGGATCCAGTAGAGGATCCCATTACTGAGGAGCAGGGTGAGGTGCCCCAAGCAGATCATGCCCCATTGGACTTTATGACAGCGCCAGGATTCCAAGAGGTCATGGGCCGTATGATGCGTTTCATGGACACCATGACTCAGGCTAGTTTATTTCCAGCAGATCTGGCCACATCGAGGTGGGAGAGGGGACACATACCCCTACTGCCCAGGTCGCAGGACATGCAGCAGCAGTCTATCAGACCCCGAGTACACAGCCCACGGGCGGGTTCAGCCAGTAGCAGCAGCAACACCTAAGCCCAGACCAGCTGCGGACGGCGATCCGCATAAGTTATTAGACAGATGAATCAGACTGCACCCTCCTGTGTTTGGAGGTGAGCGTCATGAGGATGCACAGGACTTTATTGATAGGTTCAGGGACAAACTGCACAACATAAGGATACTGGAGTCCCACGAAGTTGTATTGATAGGTTCAGGGACAAACTGCACAACATAAGGATACTGGAGTCCCACGAAGTTGACTTCACTACTTTCCAGCTAGAGGGTAGGGCCCGTAGATGGTGGCAGTCCTACATTCTTGGCAGACCGGCATATTCTCCTCCCATCACTTGGGAGCAGTTCACTCAGCTATTCCTAGACAGGTATATTCCACCCTCTAGGAGGGAAGAACTACAGTATCAGCTTGAGCAGCTGGAGCAGGGTCAGATCTACGAGGCTAGGTTTTCTAAGTTGTCTTGTCATACACTCATGATACTTCCTACTGACGCAGGGAGAGTGTGGAGATTTGTAGCTAGGTTACACTTAGGTATCAGGGCCAATATGGCCCGAGAGGTGGAGATGGGGACTCCTTATCAGCTTGTGGTAGAGATTGCTCGCAGGATTGAGGCTTATCGATTGAGGAGCAGAAGGCAGGGGCAACAGGATAAGAGAGCTCGATTTTCTGGGGATTTCAGAGGTGCTCCAGCTAGGGGCAGAGGTCAGTTTGGTAGGGGCCAACCTAATACGCCCTCATATTCATCACCCCCACTACCTCCCCGAGGTGCTCTAGTGAGGCCTTATTTCAGCGTTATGCCGGAGAGTTCTTATCGCCCGCCAGCTATTCAGGGTTCCTCCAGCGGGTATTCTTGCCATCAGGGGTCCTCCAGCCCTTACTTCAGTGCTATGCAGAGAGTTCACACCGTCCTCCAGCTATTCAGGGTCCTTCAGGGCAGTAGGCCATGGTGCCGAGAGGTTGTTACGAGTGTGGGGATCCAGGTCATATGAAGAGGTATTGTCCTAGGCTTTGGGGCAAGGCAGTGTAGCAGGGTCACCAACCTATGAGTTCAGCACCATCGGTCCGGCCACCCAGAGGTGGAGAATAGAATGGCAGGGGTCGTCCTAGAGGTGGAGGACAGACATGGGGAGCCCAGTCAGCTCCTGTTCATACTGGTGGAGGTCAGTCACCCGGTGCTCCAGCTAGATTCTATGTTTTCCCGGCCAGACCAGATAAAGTAGCCTCGGATGCCGTGATCACAAGTATTATTTCAGTATGCGTTAGAGATGCATCAGTATTACTTGATCCAGGATCCACTTATTCATATGTGTCAGCCTTGTTTGCTCATTTCCTGGATATTCCTTGTGAGTCCTTGGGTACTCCTATTTATGTGTCCACTCCTGTGGGCGATTCCGTGGTGGTGGACCGGATTTATCGGTCCTATGTGGTTACATTCTGTGGGTTCGAGACCAGAGCGGACCTCCTGCTACTTGATATGATCGATTTTGAGGTCATATTGGGCATGGATTGGTTATCTCCCTATCATGCCATCCTAGATTTCTATGCAAAGACTGTTGCTTTAGCCATGCCCGAGTTGTCGAGATTGGAGTGGAAAGGTTCCTCGGTTAGTGCAGCTAGTCGGGTTATTTCTTTCCTGAAGGCTCGAAGTATGGTTGAGAAGGGTTGTTTGGCTTATCTTGATTATGTGGGGGACACCACCGTCGAGTCCCCGACGATTGATTCAGTTCCAGTAGTTTGAGAGTTTGCTGATGTATTCCCTTCAGACCATCCGGGCATGCCACCGAATCGTGACATTGATTTTTGCATTGACTTAGCTCCAGACACCCAACCTATCTCTATTCCCCCATACTGTATGGCTCCGACGGAATTGAAATAACATCTTAAGGAGTTGTTTGAAATAACATCTTGAGGAGTTGTTGGCTAAGGGGTTTATCAGACCGAGTGTGTCACCTTTGGGTGCTCCAATGTTATTTGTGAAGAAGAAGGATGGGAATATGCGGATGTGTATTGACTACCGCCAGTTGAACAAGGTCACCATCAAAACAAGTACCCATTGCCGCGTATCGATGATTTGTTTGACCAGTTGCAGGGTGCTCGGGTGTTTTCCAAGATTGACTTGAGATCGGGGTACCATCAACTGAAGATTCAGGACTCAATTGTTCCGAAGACTGCATTTCGTACGAGATATGGTCATTATGAGTTCCTGGTGATGTCCTTTGGCTTGACTAATGCCCCAACATCATTTATGGATTTGATGAACCGGGTGTTCATGCCTTATATTGATTCTTTTGTCATCGTCTTAATTGATGACATTTTGATTTACTCACGCAGCCTGGGAGAGCACGAGAAGCATTTGAGAGTTGTTCTCCAGACCTTGCAAGAACAAAAGTTGTACGCTAAGTTCTCCAAGTGTGAGTTTTGGTTGGATTTTGTGGTGTTCTTGGGACATGTGGTATCCGGAGAGGGTATCAAGGTGGATCCTAAGAAGATTGAGGAAGTTCAGATTCTGCCACGCCCTACTTCAGCTACAGAGATCAGAAGCTTCTTGGGTCTGGCAGGTTATTATTGCCGATTTTTGGAGGGTTTTTCATCCATTACAGCCCCTCTGACTAGATTGACCCAGAATAATTCCCCATTTTGATGGTCCGACGAGTGTGAGGCGAGCTTTCAGAAGCTCAAGATAATATTGACATCAACACCGGTACTTGTGTTGCCTTCCGGCTCAGGGATGTATACAGTTTACTGCGACACTTGACGTGTTGGTTTGGGATGTGTGTTGATGCAGGAGGGGTGAGTTATTTCATATGCTTCACAGCAGCTGAAGGTTCATGAGAAGAATTACCCTATGCACGATTTGGATTGGCGGTGATTGTTCATGCTCTTAAGATTTGGAGGCACTACTTATATGGGGTGCCTTGTGAGTTTTATACTGACCACCGCAGTTTGCAGCATTTGTTCAAGCAGAGGGATCTTAATTTGAGGCAGCATAGGTGGCTTGAGTTGCTGAAGGATTATGACATCACCATTCTTTATCATCTGGGCACGGCGAATCTTGTTGCAGATGCCTTAAGCAGGAAGGCAGAGAGTATGGGTAGTTTGGCTTTCATTTCAGCGGAGGAGAGACCTTTAGCTTTGGACATTCAGTCCTTGGCTAATCTTCTGGTGAGGTTCGACCTTTCAGAGCCCCGCCGAGTTCTTGCACGTATAGTTGCTCAGTCTTCGTTATCGAGGGAGATCAAGGCTCGACAGTTTGATGATCCACACTTGGTGGCTCTCCGAGAGACAGTGGTACAAGGTGGTACCAAGGAGGTTTCTATTGGAGAGTATGGTATTCTAAGACTTCAGGGTCGCTTATGTATCCCTAATGTTGATGGCCTAAGGGAGAGGATTCTATAGGAGGCGCATAGTTCACGGTATTCTATTCATCCTTATGCTACGAAGATGTATCGTGACTTGAGGCAGCATTTCTGGTGGAGGTGGATGAAGAAAGACATAGTGGAGTATGTGGCTAGGTGTTTAAATTGCCAGGAGGTTAAGTATGAGCACCAGAGGCCAGGAGGCCCACTTCAGCAGATGCCTATACCTGAGTTGAAATGGGAGCGCATCACTTGGACTTCGTAGTTGGGTTGCCTCAGACTTTGCAGAAGGTTGATTTGGTGTGGGTTATTGTGGACAGGTTGACCAAGTCGGCACATTTCATTCCAGTAGCTACTACTTACACTTCAGAGAGGTTGGCCCAAATCTACATTCAGGATATAGTTCGGTTGCACGGTGTGCCTGTGTCCATTATATTAGATCGAGGTCCTTAGTTCACCTCGCACTTCTGGAGAGCTATACAGAGTGAGTTAGGCACCCGGGTAGAGCTCAGCATAGCATTCCACCCTTATACCGACGGGCAGTCGAAGCGGACAGTCAATATATAGGAGGACATGCTCAGAGCATGTGTGATCAAATTTGGAGAGCATTGGGACCAGTTCTTGCCTTTGGCTGAGTTTGCTTATAATAATAGTTACTAGTCTAGCATTGATATGGCTCCATTTGAGGCCTTGTATGGTCGGCGATGTCGTTCTCCCATCGGGTGGTTTGAGCCTGGCGAGGCTAAGCTATATGGCATCGATCTGGTGAAAGATGCTTTGGAGAAGGTGAAGTTGATTCAGGAGAGACTTCGCACATCATAGTCCAAACCGAAGAGTTACGTAGATCAGAAGGCGCATGATGTATCATTTATGGAGGGAGAGAAGGTTCCGTTGAAAGTCTCGCCGATGAAGGGTGTTATGAGGTTTGGGAAGAAGGGCAAGCTGAACCCAAGGTTTATAGTTCGAGGTGTTGAGGGGAGTTGGGGAGGTTGCTTACGAGCTTTCTTAACCTCCCAGCTTATCAGGAGTTCATCTGGTCTTTCATGTATCCATTCTCCGGAGGTACCACACCGACTTCCCTCACGTGATAGACTTCAGCACCATTCAGCTAGATGAGAGATTGGGTTACGAGGAGGTGCTAGTTGCTATCATTGACAGGCAGGATCGCTAGTTGAGGTCCAAGAGGGTTTCCACCGTAAAGGACCAGTGGAGAGGACAACCAGTCAAGGTGGCGACTTGGGATTCCAAGGAGGACATGTGGAGTAGATACCCACACTTATTCAGCACTCCAGGTATGATTCTATACTCGTTTGAGGACGAACATTTGTTTAAGAGGTGGAGGATGTAACGACACGACCGGTCGTTTTGCATTCTATAACCCCATGCCCCAAAATGAGACTTCCCGTAGTTTCTTCTACTGATTTATGACTTGCAGGGATGGGTGGTTCGAGGTTTGGAGGAGTTTGGGCTGGTATAGGAACACTTAGTTCCTTAAGGTTGGCCTGAAAGGCCAAATTTGACTTTGGTCAACATTTATAGTAAACGACCTCGGAATTGATATTTGAAGGATCTGGTAGGTTCGTATGATGATTTCGGACTTGGGCATATGTTCGGAACGGGTTTTGGATGAACCGGGAGTGTTTCGGCGCCAAATAGTGAAATATGATTCCTTAAGTTCAAAAATTGAGGTTTAGAACGTGATTTTGTGTTATTGAGGTCCAAATGAAATTCCGAGACTGGGAATAGTTTTGTTATGTCATTTATGACTTGCTCGCAAAATTTGGTGTCATTTCGAATAGTATAGGTAGGTTCGGCATGTTGAAAGCGAATTCTAGAACTTGAAGTTCAAAGTTTGATTAAATTTGGTTTTGGAGTCGGATTCTTAGTTTCATTGTTGTTTTTCGTGTTCCGAGAATTCGAGCGAGCCTGTATCATGAATATAGACTTTTCAGTACCTTTGTACGGGGTCCCGGGGGGCTCGGGGTGAGTTTTGGACCTCTCAGAGCTAAATGCTAAACACCAGATTTTCTCAGTCTGGTTTCCTTCTATGCTTTCGCGAGTGTACTCACGCGTTCAGATCGAAGAAGTTGAGAAGGGGTGGAAAAATACACTATGCATTCACACAGTATTGCATGCGTTGGCATAGGGTAAGTCAGTGGTCGTCTAAAAATTTTCCCTCCGCGTTCGCACCCCTCCAACCACGTTCGCGTAGGTCTAGCCTGACTAGCCTCCGCGTTTGCGAGACCCTCTCCGCATTCGCATAGAACGGCCCTCAGGGGGCTTGTCCATATGGTCTTCCTGAACGCACTGCCCCTACCGCGTTCGCATATAAGGGGGGCAGCTGGGCAGTGTGATTAGAAAATGAGACTTAGTCATTTTGAACCATTTTTCTTCCACGCCTGGCCATTTGGCCATCGCGAACGCACTGCCCCTGCCACGTTCGCATATAAGGGGGGTGGGGTAGTTGGGCAGTGTGATTAAAAAATGAGACTTAGTCATTTTGAACCATTTTTCTTCCATCTTGGACGACTTGGGGAGCTTACAAAGGGGAGATTCGGCCTAGCTACTGTAAGGCAAGTAATTCCTACCATAAAGTGAGTTTAATACTTGAATTTTTGGGTAGATTAACACATTAAATTAGTAGAAATCATGGGTTTAGAGTAAAACCTAGGGTTTTGATAAAAATAATAATTTACCAAGGAATTAGTTATGGAATTATGCAAAAACTATATAATGTTAGTCCTTAGGTTATGGGTGATTGTTTTCCTTGAAAATTCCGGAATCCGAGCATGTGGGCCCGGAAGTGTATTTTGGAATTTTGCAAATTAGGTTGAAATAACCATTTAAATAGGGGAATTGTGGACTTTTGAGCTTAGATTGATTTATTTACGTGATGTTTGGCTAGTTTCGAGTCCTTGAGCGACGAATTTGGAGTTTTAGGCGCGTTCTTGACCCAAAAAGTGGGCTTGACACGAGGTAAGTCTCCTTTCTAACCTTGTAAGAGGGAATTCTCTCCATAGGAGAAATAAATGATTATGTATTATTATTGTGGGGACTACGTATGTACGAGGTGACGAGAGTCCGTGCGTAGTGATATGTCCGGGTAGTTAGGTTCACACCATGCCTCGTGAATTTCATTAAATTGAACTATATGCCTTGTGATTCCATTGTATGAAACTTTGTTTCAAGAAATCCTGGAACTTGGTGTTTTAAAAAAATTGTTACGTTGGAAAGGATTTAAAGGAAAATGTTGTGTTTGTGTATGACCGCTTCGCAATCTATATTCCGCGAGCAGAGTGATTCTTTCCCCTACTCTCATGGGAACGGGTCGTACGCCACGACAGGTTAATAAATGCATATATGGTTCGTGTCGTTCGACCCTTCGTGTTGTTTTAGACGTCAATATCTCACAAGAATATAAGTTACTATTTGTGGTACCCAATTTTCAAGTGTTGTCTCAATAGAAGAACCTGGTTCTTCTTGATGTACTTACTTCTACTATCGCGGAATATTAAAAGCAGTAACGTAAAACACAAGGATTTTTACGTGGAAAACACCTGGCTCAAAAGGTGAAAAAACCACGACCTACTCCTCAGTAGGATTTGCTCAAACTCTTCACTAAATACTCTGAGCCAAACGGACTTACAAAATAAACTCTTTTGTAATCCTAGGACTAACTTTAATCCCTTTGTAGCAACTAGCCCCTAGCTAATTTCTACACACCCCAAGTTAACTCTAACTTGAACAATGCGTACCTATTACAATTGCTTCTATGAAAGCTGAAAGATACAATAATAAAACTCCTACTACAATCAACTAGACTCAATAATCAATCAGATGGAACTGGTTCTTTTAGTTGATCTGTAGCCTTTTAATCGCACAGTGAATCTGCTACCAAATTGACTCTGGGAACTTCGCTTTCAGACTTTTGATTCACTTTAGCTTTTGTGCATGTCAAATTCCAGCATAAATACATCAAGTATTTATAGAGTCAGTTGAGCTTGTCGTCCAATTCTTGTCCAACTCTACCTGGGTGAACATAATTCGTTCCAAACTCAACTTCCTTTATTTTTTTACTTTCCTTGCTGAATTCGAATTCACTCATCTCATCAGTTTGCAACCTTTTCGCATTAGGAGACAATCCCTTGGTTCATTGATATTTCTCATTCACAGATATCTCCTATGCATATACGGTTCATGTGCAAGATATTCAGTTCAAGATGTGTGCTCTGATGGACCTGGTTTAACTGGTCAGCCATTTGTCAATCTTCAAAACTATGCAGTGACATGGATCAACAAATTCCCCTTTTTTGATGATGACAAATTCCGTGCTTAGTCATGTATACACTACAACCACTTTGTATGGTTTTAAGAATTAATCATAGAGAATCCAGGTTCATTAGGTTATAAATATCACTTTGAAAAAACTTTTTGAAAAAGTTCATATATCTTCCCCCTTTTGGCATCATCAAAAAGTTTGCAAAATGATACACTTAACAGATTTATTAATTATTACTCATGGTCATTGAGGCAATTGCAGGTGCAAAGCATGATTAATCAACACAAAGAAGCCAATAAATCTTAGTTAACTAAGAAATTGAGACAAGCCAATAACTACAAGCAAAATTCATTGATTAGTAACGATTATTAACACCATACAGAAAAACAAAAACAAACCAACCATGAGCAAAAAACAGAGTAAAAATAACTGAAACTGAATAACTGGTCTAAAGAGGGGTTTTGGAAGCTCTTGAAAGCCTAAAGATGGGAAGGTGCAGAGGAGGTTGTGGTCTTGGATTGTAGGAGAGAAAGCATCTGCTGAAACTCAATCACATGAGACTTAAAACGAAGGATCTTCATATCCTTAATCTCGTTTTCCCGCACCAGAGTTCTAACTTTGTTGTTGACTGGTTTCTTCCTAGATGAACCTGGTTCATCCACAGTAACATTGACATTGTAGTCACATGTAAGCAAAATTTCCTTCCCAAAATAGTCTTTGGCAGTAGCCATATCAGCCTTCTTTATTGGAACCCAAAAATGTGCAAGCACTGCTGTCAGAATGAAGCTATATGGAATTTTGTGTGATTTGGTTCCATTCACAAATCTGTCAAAGAGTTGGATGATGAAAGCCAGCCAATTTATTTGCTTTCCCTGTACAAGCATTCCATCAAGGTAAGATCCATATAATTTTCCATGTGCCTTCTTTCTTGTCTAGGCAGTAGGAACTTGATGACGAACTCGAAGAGTAGCTTGTGCTCTGGTTTCATTTCACTCTTGTAAACCAGCCTGAGTTCAATCTCCTTCTCACTATCACTGAAGAACCTGGTGATCTTTGATTGTTGAGGCCATCCCATCTAGACAAGGCCATCTTTGCCTCGTGTAGTCCTCATAGCCCTCAGCTGGTATGTTCAGAATAACACCCAGTTCTTTAACATCAAAGGAAACTTCAATTCCTTTGACCATAGAGGTGACCCTGCCTTCCTTGACAATAGAATTTCCCATGAATTCTACCAATTCAGCTCTTGCTAGCCTGCCTTCCATGCGAAGGACCAGGTCATTCCAGCCCTGCACCTGTAGAGTTTCCATCAGATATTGCTTTCCAAGCTCCTCTAGATCCTTCACCAGCTTACCCTTCAGTATTGATCTTTTTCCAAACATGGTAACTCTGTCAGTCACCACTCCTATTTCCTTCTCCTCCTCTCTACTCCAGTCTGCATCATCATCCTCAACAATTTTCAATTTCTTTGGATTGGCCTTGGTCCTCTTAACAGATCTTGTTGGTGTGACGGACATTCTAGCTGACTTCTTTGAAGAAGCCTTAGCCTTTGTGGGTTTTGGTGTCTCAGTCACACCTGGAGCAGGCTGCTCCTCCTATTGGACAAGGTCCAACGCAGTCTCTTCAATCTCAATAGCCTCAACAGGCTCTCCAACTTTTGCTTTTCCTTTTGCTGCCCTCTTCTTCTTGCTCTCTTTTAGAGCCTTTTCTAATTTCTCTTCTTCATCTCTCACTGTGCTACGAGTAGCTCTTACTTTTGGAGCAGGAACATCAGCAACTTCAGAAAATTTTCTTTTCTTTGAAGGAAGTGGGTGAGTTGCCTTCTTGGACTTCTGACTCCTTTTCTTGGGCTTATAGGACTCCCCAGTTTCTTCAACCTTTCAGCCAATATTTCTTCCCCAGATGAACCAGGTTCATCTATCCCTTTCTTCACACTTGCAAGACCTGCTGTAGCTTCCTCAACTATGTTTCCCCCTAAATCAGTGACGTTTTCTCCAACAGTTTCAGGAATGGGACCACAGATAACCAGTGTAGTACCATCCTCCCCAGATCCCCTCATAACTTATTTTCCCTCTCTTGAAAAAATTCTTTCTTTTCTACCATCTCTCTGCCTTCCAGGTACTTCAACATCAATAACAGACCCAACCAACATGAATCTTTTATTAGCAGAAGTAAATTCAGAATCGATTTCTAGATTACCTTTTTCAGAACTAGTTGAACTAGGTGCGTCTTCCTCATTAGCCAATTTAAAGGATTCACTGGAAGAATCTTACTTAGTACCTTTGTCTGCTTTAATAAGATCCTCCAAGAATTTTTCCCTAGCCCCAGAAGCAACATATTTTCGGGCAAGAACTTTGACACGACGATTCTTGGGGGCAGGAGTAGGGTTTGGAGTGGGTTCAGGAATGGGTGTATTTTCAGGAGTGGATGTAATTTCTGGTGATTCAGAACTGTAAACGGATGGAGAATTGGAGACAGATTCAGAATGTCCTCCATCGTAATCACGATTAGGTGATGAATTAGAAGAAGAAGTTGGTGGTGGTGAAGACATTTTTATGTAATTTTAGGAAGAAAGGACGAGTTGTAAGTTTTGGGTTGTGTAGTATGATTTTAACTTGTTTTGAAGGTAGCTTTATGAAGAGAGGAGTAATGATTGACTTTTATAAGATATGGCTATTAATTATACAACGGGTAAAAAATTTATTCAAGTGGAAGTCTAATAGTTGTAGGAGTGTCATTGATTTGACGATTGAGAGTTCCCTACTTCTAGGCTAATTGAGTACTGATGTGACTTCTTAGAACGGGTTCATTTAGGGATTAATACAAAGACTTTGAAATGAACCAAATATAGATAGAATCCTGCTCATGTGTGACTGTAATTGAATTAATATATGGAGAAGAGTACGTACCTTGTCAGTCAGATGAATCAGCATAGATGAACCAGGTTCATCCTATTAGAAATTTTTAAATTTCCTCAATTTACAAAGATAGATAAACATTTATTAGTATCCAGGAAATCATATTAATACATGGCACAAGAGTATGGCAATAAAGACATGATGCTGAGCAATTATTAATCTAAATATATATATATATATATATATATATATATATATATATTATTTTTTTTTAATCAGGTGATCTTAATCATCTCTAATTCCAGATTGTTTCTCTCAAAATGCTCCCTACTAAGTGCTTTAGTGAATATATCAGCAAATTGATGATCAGTAGCACAAAATTCGATTGAGATCATTCCTTTTTCATAGTTATCCCTTAGCAAATGGTGCCTAACATCTATGTGTTTAGTCCTTTTGTGATGAACCGGGTTCTTTGTCATACTAATAGCACTAGTGTTATCACAAAAAATAGGAATGCATCCCACATCAATACCAANAATCCTACAAGGTCAAAATTACTACCTTTAGGATACCAAAGGCACAAATGAGTGGTGCCTTTCAAATATATCAAAATTCTCTTTACTGTAGTGAGGTGGGACTCCTTTGGATTTGTCTGAAACCTATCACACAATCCCACGTTGAACACAATGTCAGGTCCACTGGCAGTGAGATATAATAGAGACCCAATCATCCCTCTGTATAGCTTCTGATCAACAGATGAACCAGGTTCATCCACATCCAATTTTGTAGTTGTGGCTATGGGAATATCTATTTCTTTTGAGTCTTCCATTTTAAAATTCTTGAGAAATTCTTTCACATACTTTTGTTGGGGGATCATTGTTCAATTTTGGTTTTGCTTAATTTGCAAGCCTAAGAAAAAGTTTAGCTCAGCCATCATACTCATCTCAAACTCACTTCTCATTAGCATAGAAAAATCCTTGCTCAATTTTTCAGAAGTCGCCCCAAATATGATATCATCCACATATATTTGCACAACCAGGAGATCCTTACCTTTTTCCCTTAAGAACAAGGTACTATCAATTTTGCCTCGTTTGTACCCATGTTCTAGCAGGAATATTGATAATCGTTTGTACCATGCTCTTGGTGATTGTTTGAGACCATATAGAGCCTTCTCGAGTTTGTATACGTGGTCAGGTGACTCCTTGCTTTCAAAACCTGGAGGCTTCTTGACAAATACATCTTCCTTCAGATAGCCATTGAGAAAGGCACTCTTAATATCCATCCGATGAAGAGTGAATTCCATGTGTGCAGCAAATGCTATAAGAAGTCTGATTGCCTCCAGTCTTGCCACAGGGGAAAAGGTCTCATCATAGTCAATTCCTTCTTCTTGACTCTTCCCTTGAACAATTAATCTTGCCTTATTCCTTGTAACAGTTCCATCCTCATTGAGCTTGTTCCTGAAGACCCACTTGGTGCCAATCACTGATCTTTCTAGTGGCCTGGGTACCAAGTGTCATACTTGACTTCTTTCAAACTGATTCATGTCTTCTTGCATGGCATTTACCCAATCAGCATCTTATAGGGCTTTCCTAATGTTCTTTGGTTAGATCATGGATAGAAAGGCATCAAACGCACACAGATTTTTCAAGAATGATCTTGTTTTGATTCTGGATGCCAAATTTGTTATGATGTTCTCAAGAGGGTGATAACTCTAATATGTGTGTGGTTTAAGTACCAACTATTCATTCCTAGACGATTCCATGGTGTCTTGTTGTTGTGAAGCAGGATCAGGGCCATGTTGCATATGTTGAATTCCCCATGTCATGATGCTTGGGGTAGTTGAACCTGGTCCATCACCTGTTCCACCTTCCATGCTTGCTTCAATGTGATCGCTGCTTCTTACCAGTCCAAGCTCCTCATCTTCAGGTTCCTGTCTCTCAGCAAGAATGTTAGTTTCATCAAGACAAAATGTATACTTTCTTCTACACACATACTTCTTTTATTATACACTTTATAAGCTTTTCTATGTGATGAATATCCCAAGAATACTCCCTCGTCACTTCTGGGGTCAAATTTTCCTAGGGAATCTTTGCCATTATTATATACAAGACACTTGCATCCAAAAGCCCTAAAGTGGGATATGTTGGGCGTTCTCCCTTTAAGTAGTTCATAGGGAGTTTTCTCTACCAGAGGTCTGGTCATGCATCTATTGATTATGTAACAAGTAGTGTTTATTGCTTCAACCCAGAAGTTGTGAGGTAGTTTGCTAGATAGAAGCATGGTTCTTGCTATGTCTTCAAGAGTTATATTTTTCCTTTCAACAACCCCAGTTTGCTGTGGGGTTCTAGGAGCAGAAAAGTTATGATTAACACCATGTTCATCACAGAACTCAACAAACTTAGCATTCTCAAATTCAGTACCATGTTCAGATCTTATTGATGCTAGTTGATGTCCTAATCGATTTTGAGTTTTCTTGACAAACGAGGTGAATATATCAAATGCTTCATCCTTAGACGCCAGGAATAAGGTCCAAGTAAACCTTGAAAAATCATCAACTAGCACAATCACATATCTCTTACCACCTCTACTCAAAGTTCTCATAGGACCACATAGATCCATATGAACCAGTTCTAACGTCCTGGTGGTACTGACTATTTTCTTACTTTTGAAAGAGGACCTTACCTGCTTCCCCTGGAAAATACTTCACAAACTTTGTCTTCCTTGAACTTAATGTTAGGAATTCCTACCACTAAGTCCTTAGAGACTAGTTTGTTAAGCTGAGTTAGACTCGCATGACCAAGTGGTTTGTGCCATAGGAGGGGATCACTGTCCAACACACTTAGGCAAGTGAGTTCATTTTTAGACAGTATGGACAAGTCTATGACATAGATTTTATTCATTCTTTTTTCCCTGCAAAACAATATTCTCAGTAAGCAGGTTAATCACAAAACATTTTGTGGAAGTAAAAGCAACCAGGTTACCTCTGTCACACAGTTGTGATTCACTGATCAGGCTATATTTCAAGCTATCTATTAGATACACATGTTCAATACATCGTGTGTCATCCTTACTTACCTTACCATCCCCAATGATTTCACCTTTCTTTCCGTTTCCAAAGAAGACATTTCCTCCTTTGAGACTTTCAAGTAAAAGGAACTGTTCCATGTTCCCAGTCATATGCTTTGAGAAGCCACTATCCATTTACCGAATATGGCTGCCTCCTCTCACTTGAACCTACAAAGAAGAATCAGAGGTTAGTATTAAGAGCCCAAACTAGTTTGGGTCCTTTTCTATGAGAGAATGGATGAATCAAATTTTTCCTGGCCTAATTTGGTAGCCAGTTTTCCCCTTTAACAAACCTCTCATTTCTTCGACTGGCCTGTTGTTTTGCAGTACACTCATATTTGTAGTGCCCAGTCTTACCACAATGGGTGCAGATTTTATTCTCAGGAAGAGTGAGATACTTTTTTTTGAGATCCCACTTGGGAAATTGACTTCCAAAGCCAATCCCTTTCCTGTTGCTACTATGATTCTCTTGAAGCCATATCAGGGCGTCAGAGGATTTATTACATTTACAAGTTCGATCTAATTCATGTTTGAATTTGCCAAGTTCTTCATTAAGAGTTCTTATCTGTTCATCCTTGGCATACATATTATCTTTTAGTTTTCCCATGTTTTCTTCTAACATGATATGAGAATAATCAACAACCTTTTTACTTGATCTCAGTTTCAAGTGGATGAACCTGGTTCAACAAGTCAGTGTTTTTCTTTTCAAATTCACTGAATCTAATTTCCAGGTTCATGCACTTTGCTTTTAGCATTGCACATTCTTTAGATAGTTGATCCTTCTCTTTGGTTGTTTTCTCAGAATCATCTATGAAATCAAGTAGCAACTCAGAGAGATTTTCCTTAGATAGGAACTTTACTTTCTTTTTTTTATGGGAGATACATACCTCTGGTTCTTCATGTGATTCCTTGTCAGATTCTCCAATTGCCATGAGCGCCTGATCTTCAGTCTACCCATCTTCTGATTCTTCATCTGAACTTTCCCCCCAAGCAGCAACCATAGCCTTTGTTGTGGTTGTCTTGGGTTGGACCTGTTCCTTCTCTCATATCTCTCTTTTTTCTATTCTACTTCCCATTGAGGACAATTTTTAATGAGATGGTCAGTCTTACCACATTTATAGCATCCCTCGTTGGTTGGCCTTTCTGGAGCTTTTACTTTGTTGTAGTTTCCTCCTCAGATATGTCTTTCTTCCTCACGAGAAAGTTTCTGAATTCTTTGGTGATCATGGACATCTCATCATCTTCCAGATCTGCTCCCTGTTGGTCCCAAACGCCCACGCAAGTATACGTGGTCGTAGAAAGTAATATAATGTTAAATCGAATGTCGAACCCGCAGGGACTTGCGTAAACTACTTGCTGAATCACTCTAATAGTTATTTAATCAAGCCAAAATAAAATCCAGGAATGTAACTAATTTATACTACGAGTCTATGGAATAACTAATTATCAAGTACGAAAGTATTGTTTTGTATTCAATAGAGGCAAATATTCTAGGGTTATGATCAATTCACCACTCGTATTGCATTCTAATTAACTCTCCCCTTCATATAATTCACTCATAGTTGCTAATTAATCGATAAACGCTCTCATAGCCTTCTCCCGAAGAACTACTCGCCTATTCTCAATAGATTAACGCCTATATTCCTATGAAATTAATCTATTAGAACGCACTAAGATTATGATGTTTAATTAAGCACGATGACTAGGTATATTCCTATCCTAACCATAAATCTGCTCCCTTTAAGGGTTAAGATCGTGCTCTCTTCAATTCTTCTCTAATATATATACGGCTTTCTCAAGCATAACATAGATAGTATATAAAACCAAATTTCTAGCCAGACAATTAAGCAATTAAACACAGAATTGAAGAAACAACCATATATTGAGTGAACTATAATCAAGGTTAAATTAATGTCGAATAACAATATTCATGGCTAAACCACAACACTAGAACAATGGGTGTTTAGCCACTCATGCTATAATCACACAATTGCATAAGTGTTGCATAAATTGAAAATACTAGAATAAGATGAAGAAAACTGAGAAATCCTTCGCTTCCTAATGATCCCGTGTGTATCTTCTCTCCAAAATGGCATACCTCCCCCAAAGTTGTGTTTTTGGGTCTATTTATATGTTTTGGGACAAACCCTAAACGTGTAGGATACTTCTAGTCAAACCGGGAAACACTTAAAACCTTCAAAACTCGGACTGGGCCGGATCAGGGACCAGGCGTTACAGGCCAAACGCCTGGCTAACACCTGGCCAGGTCTGGCGTTATGGGTCAAACGCCCCCCAAACACCTGGTCTTACCAGGATTTATAGCCCAAACGCGGCTAAAGCCTGGTATGACCGGGCTTTACAGCTCAAACGCCTAGCTATAGCCGGGTTCACTCCTTTTTGACTCTTTAGCGTATTTTTGATGTTTATGCATCCAATTAGCTCGGCTTCCATCTCCAATTCACCTACACATGAAATAGACTCCATTATGCACATACGACGTGTATTTTTATCATTAACGCACATAAAATGTAAGGCACATAATGCTTTAAACCATGAATTATAGCAACACATCAATACCCCACACTTAAACATTTGCTCGTCCCCGAGCAATCAAACTACACTCATGAACACAACTTATTAAGCAAATCTCTTAACACGTTATACGGAGAATTTTTAAAACAGTTTAAGCACAGAGGTGTAACATCCTCACCTCAATAATCGACTCACATATACCATGCTTTGTTCCCAATCTACTCACTACTCTAACATACAGGTCAACAACATTACCTTTCCTTCATGAATCATGTGCCCTCACCAAATCAAAGAGCTAGTTCCACACACAATGAAATTTAAGAACACTTAGGAACTCAAGATAGAAAGAATTCACTCACTCTCAGAAATAATATTCATATGCCACAAAAGATNTAAGCACTTTAATACATATACTTTAGCATTCAACCTCAAACTTATATTAAGCCAAACTCCACCTTCACCTCAATGTTTATTACCCCATACTTCTTTAACCACAATTACATTAAGAGTCACCACTTGTCAAGTAATATATATATATATTTTATTTTCACAAAAGTACAGCTATTTTTTCCTTTTCCCCTTTTTTTTTCTAAGTGACTCTTACTTTTTCAAAACAGTGCATCTTTCTTCTTATTTCAATTGTTCCCCTCAAAAACCAACCTACCACCCCACACTTTACTTTTCTATATTTCATCACATTTTCAATGCTTACGAGAGGTGACAATGTTCAAATATATGATCGATTCCAACAAAGGGGTATGGCTTGTAATGTGGTTACCAAAGAAACATGATTATAGGCTCAACGGGGTTAACTACGATACATAACAATTAGGTGGGTAAAATGTACACAGCTGGCCCAACAGATCCATCGTCAGGAAAAGTTCACATATTTCTAATTTTTTTTTAAAAAAAACAATAATTTTATACAATTACACTTCATTTCAGAAAGTAGTTTCCCCACCCCACACTTATGTTATGCATATTCCTTGATGCATGATCACAAAGAAAAATATTAAAACAAGGGTGAGAAATACTCCCTGAGACCCTCTCGGGTCTAGCTCGGACATGATTCTCAATCTTTAGAGTCGGGATGACCCCACACTTAAGCTCAAACATGCCCCTTAGCTTCAACTTTGGGTACTCAGACTTCCCCTACTCTGCAAAATAAAAACAACACTAAACTCGACACTAAAAAAAATTAAAAACAAAATAGATATACAGGATGGGTTGCCTCCCAACAAACGCCTTATTTATAGTCGTGGCACGACTCTGCTACTCTGCTCAGGCTGTGCGCTTTCTCTTATTCTTTCTCCCATGAAGCCTAGCCTTTTTTCACGCTCTTAACGGGTCTCCCTTTTCATCTCTGGTTCTTTTCCCAATTATCTTTACACCCTCAGTTTGCAACACCACCTCCTCTGGATCGCTTCCATTCACATAAGGACTCTGCTCTATCCCCTTCACGTCGACCACAGTAATCATGCACAGTTCCTCATAATGCTTTGGGAGTTTAAGTGCCTTGTACACATTAAAAGTGACCTCTTCATCGTCAACTCTCATTTTTAACTTCCCTGTCCTTACATCAATAATTGCTCCACCAGTAGCTAAAAATGGTCGCCTCAAAATAATGGGCATTTCCTCATCTGCCTCGTAATCAAGCACAATAAAATCAGCGGGAAGAATAAACTTTCCCACTCGAACTAGCACATCTTCAATAATTCCTTCCGACATAATTAGCGACCTATCTGCTAACTATAATGTGATTGTGGTAGGTCTAAGAACCCCTAATCTGAGATTCTTGAACAAAGAAGATGGCATCAAATTTATACTAGCCCCTAAATCACACAGGGTTCTACCAACTTCTTGTTTTCCAAGAGACAAAGGAATTGCGAAACTCCCAGGATCCTTCAACTTAGGAGGAAGTTTACTCTGAACTCTGGCACTACACTATTCAGTAAGTGCAACTGTTTTGAACTCTGCATGTCTTCGTTTATTTTCCACAATATCTCTGAGATACCTCGCATACTTAGGCACTTCTTGCAAAATTTCCACCAAAGGGAAATTCACACTCATTTGGCTCAACATATCTAGGAATCTCTTGTACTTAGAATCATCTTTTTTCCTCTGCAGTCTTTGTGGAAACGGAGGTGGTGGCCTTGTTTCAATTACTGGCTCGAGTCCTTTATCATCTTTCTCATTCCCATCAACTGGCTTGGGAACTAATTCTCCCCCAGGATGAGCTGTATTCTTCTTTGTTTTTGGAGCTTCTTCTAGTATTCTTTCATTTCTCAAGGTTTGCATTGACTTGAGCCTTAGGATTAGGCTCAGTATCACTAGGAAGAGCTCCTACTGGTCTGGTATTTTGGGAACTGGAAAGTTTCCCCAATTGACGTTCCAAGTTTCTCATTGTTGCTGCTTGGGCCTGGTGATCAGCCATTATTTTCTGATTGAAAGCAAGTTGGTCGTTCATCATTCTCTTCATAATCTCCTCAAAGCTAGATGAGTGTTCAGCCTGAGGTGGTCTGTATTGTTGTTGAGGTGCTTGAGGCCGATATTGATTCTGATTGCCTTGATTACCACCCGAAGAGAAATTTGGGTGGTTCCTCCATTTGGGATTGTAAGTGTCCCCATACTGATTTGTTTTGCCTCGATTTAAATTACCCACAAAATATACAGACTCTGAATTTGCTGGGCATAGATTGCTCATGTGACACTCTCCACAAACTTGACAAAATACCTAAATATGTTGAACTGGTTGCACTGGCTAGGCCTGTTGCTTGTTAATGATCAGGTTCATCTGATTGACTTGGTTAGTCAATGTAGAGATCTAAGCTGATAATGCTGGGACAACATCTAGTTCAAGAACCCCTGGTGACTTTTGAACCACATTCCTTCCCATCTCACCTTGCCATTCTAGATTGATTTTGGAGAATTTATTCAATAATACAAATATTTCATCATAATTCTTCTCCAACACCTGACCTCCGGCTACTGCTTCTACCATAATTTTTGTTTGCGGATGGAGCCCTTCAATGAAAGTGTGAACTAACACTTCGTTTGTCTGATTGTGATGAGGATAGTCTCTGAGTAGCCCCTTGAATCTTTCCCATGCTGAATATAAAGATTCGCCTACTTTCTTTTAAAGGAGACTATCTCACTTTCTGATATTTGCAGTCTTGCCTGAAGGGAAGAACCTTGCCAGAAATTTTCTCGCCAAATCGTTCCATGTTGTAATGGAATTAGCTGGTTTTGCCTTCAGCCATCGCTTTGCTTCACCCAATAGAGAGAATGGGAAAAGCGTGAGCCCACATAATCTGGCGTGACCCCGTTAGTTATAATCTCCAAGAAGTTCAGAATGTGCTGCTGTGGATCCTCGTGTGGAAGATCCATAAACTGCCCGTTTGCATGAAGTAGTGGGATCATGCTCTGTTTCAGCTAAAAGTGCCCAGTGATTCTGGGCTTCACGATGCTGGAGGTAACATTAGCAATACTGGGCATTGCCACCTCCTGAACAGCCATGTGTTGTTCCTCTGCCATGTTCACAGGAAATTGGATGAGGTCCTGAATATTGTCTGTATATCTTGCTTCTCGCAACCTCCTGTGAAATGTTCTCTCAGGTTCGGGGTCAAAGCCATCAAGTCTATCCTGGCTTCTGACCCTACGCATTCAATCAAAGTTCCTGAGATTAGAGCAAAACTCACGTGACGTTAGACTCAATGAAATAAAAAATTAAAGCAAGTAACTAGAAAGTAGTCTATATTCAAGTCCCCGGCAACGGCGCCAAAAACGTTTTGGTCCCAAATGCCCATGCAAGTATACGTGGTCGTTGCAAGTAATATAATATTAAATCGAATTTCGAACCCACAGGGACTTGCGTAAACTACTTGCTGAATCACTCTAATTGTTATTTAATCAAGCCAAAATAAAATCAAGGAATGTAACTAATTTATACTACGAATCTATGGAATAACTAATTATCAAGTACGAAAGTATTGTTTTGTATTCAGTAGAGGCAAATATTCCAGGGTTGTGATCAATTCACCACTCGTATTGCATTCTAATTAATTCTCCCCTTTATATAATTCACTCATGGTTTCTAATTAATCGATAAACTCTCTCATAGCCTTCTCCTGAAGCACTACTCGCCTATTCTCGATAGATTAACGCCAAGATTCCTATGAAATTAATCTATTAGAACGCACTAAGATTACGATGTTTAATTAAGAACGGTGACTAGGTATATTCCTATCCTAACCACAAATCCGCTCCCCTGAAGGGTTAAGATCGCGCTCTCTTCAATTTTTCTCTAATCTATATACGGCTTTCCCAAGCATAACATAGATAGTATATATAACCAAATTGCTGGCCAGACAATTAAGCAATTAAACACAGAATTGAAGAAACAACCATATATTGAGTGAAATATAATCAAGGTTAAATTAATGTCGAATAACAATATTCACGGCTAAACCACAACCCTAGAATAATGGGTGTTTATCCGCTCATGCTATAATCAAACAATTGCATAAGTGTTGCATAAATTGAAAATACTAGAATAAGATGAAGGAAACTGAGAAATCCTTCGCTTCCTAATAATCCCGTGTGTATCTTCTCTCGAAAATGGCATACCTCTCCCAAAGTTGTATTTTTGGGTCTATTTATATGTTTTGGGACAAACCCTAAACGTGTAGGATACTACTAGTCAAACCGGGAAACACTTAAAACCTTCAAAAATCGGACTGGGCCGGATTAGGGACCAGGCGTTACAGGCCAAACGCCTGGCTAACGCCTGCCCAGGTCTGGCGTTATGGGTCAAACGCCCCCCAAACACCTGGTCTTACCAGGCTTTATAGCCCAAACGCCCGGCTATGCTTTACAGCTCAAACGCCCAGCTATAGTCGGGTTCACTCCTTTTTGACTCTTGAGCGTATTTTTGACGTTTATGCATCCATTTAGCTCGGCTTCCATCTCCAATTCACCTACACATGAAATAGACTCCATTATGCACATACGACGTGTATTTTTATCATTAACGCACATAAAATGTAAGGCACATAATGCTTTAAACCATGAATTATAGCCACACATCACTCCCCCAGTGATTCTTAGTGCTAGACTCCTCTCCTTCTTTGGACCATCCATCTTCATTGTCTGCCTTCCCAGTTCATAGGCAGTGAGGTTTCCAATCAGCTCATCCAATCTCAGGGTTGCCATATTTTTGGATTCCTGGATAGCAATAATTTTGCTTTCCCAAGAAATAGGCAAGACCCTTGTGTGGATCTTCTCAACCTTGTCCTCTTCAAGAATGACTCTACCAAGAGACTTCAGTTCATTAGTCAAGGTTGTGAACCTTGTGTACATCTCTTGGATAGTCTCCTTCTTTCATAGTGAAGTTTTCATACTGAAAGTATAGTAGAGTGCCTCTTGACCTTTTTACCTGAGGTGTTTCTTCATGGGCTACTTGCAAGGTATCCCAAATCTCTTTGGTAGTGGTGCAACTTTGGATTCTGTTGTACTCGTCTGGACTTTGTCCACACACTAGCCACTTATTGGCCTTTGCATTATTCTCCCATTTCTTCAGATCCTCAGCAGTGCAATCAGCTCTAGTCTTTGGTATGTCTATACCTTTAGGAGTCTTCATCATGGTAGCTAGAGGACCATCAGTGACTCTGTCCCAGAGTTCATAGTCTTCTCCGATTAGGTGATCCTTCGTCCTATTTTTCCACCAAGATTAATACTGGCCATTGAAGAGTGCTGGCCTTGCAGTTGATTGAACTTCCCAATTTCCAGGTGGTGCAGTCATCTTGATCTTCTCCAAGGTGTTATCCTTTCAAGGATAACCTGCTCTGATACTAATTGTTGTTTTAGACGTCAATACCTCACAAGAAGATAAGTTACTTTGTGTGGTACCCAATTTTCGAGTGTTGTCTCAATAGAAGAACCTAGTTCTTCTTGATGTACTTACTTCTTCTATCGCGGAATATTAAAAGTAGTAAAGTAAAAACACAAGGATTTTTACGTGGAAAACACTTGGCTTAAAAGGTGAAAAAACCACGACCTACTCCCCAGTAGGATTTGCTCAAACTCTTCACTAAATACTCTGAGCCAAACAGACTTACAAAATAAACTCTTTTGTAATCCTAGGACTAACTCTAATCCCTTTGTAGTAACTAGCCCCTAGCTAATTTCTATACACATCAAGTTAACTCTAACTTGAAAAATGCGTACCTATTACAATTGCTTCTATAAAAGCTTAAAGATACAATAATAAAACTCCTACTACAATCAGCTAGACTCAATAATAAATCAGATGGAACTGGTTCTTTTAGTTGATCTGTAGCCTTTTAATCGCACAATGACTCTGCTACCAAATTGACTTTGGGAACTTTGCTTTCAGACTTTTGATTCACTTAAGCTTTTGTGCGTGTCAAATTCCAGCAGAAATACATCAAGTATTTATAGAGTCAGTTGAGGTTGTTGTCGTCCAATTCTAGTCCAACTCTACCTGGGTGAACATAATTCGTACCAAACTCAACTTCCTTTATTTTGTTACTTTACTTGCTTTATTCGACTTCAATCATCTCATCAATTTGCAACATTTTCGCATTAGGAGACAATCTCTTGGTTCATTGATATTTCTCATTCACAGATATCTCCTATGCATATACGGTTCATGTGCCAGATATTCAGTTCAAGATGTGTGCTCTGATGGACCTGGTTCAACTGGTCAGCCATTTGTCAATCTTTAAAACTATGCAGTGACATGGGTCAACATTTTGGTAGTGCACATTTATTTTTATTTTGTCGGCCCAGGCCGTTTGTCTTCAACCCATTATGCGCATGTTATTTCTTGATATTTTCATAACTGATAAACTGATAGTATCTGGGGAGATGAATTGAAAACTTGTATGTTTTGTGGTGATATTCGATACTTATTGCTTTACTACCCATGCATACATGTTATCTTTCTTAAATTTAATTAAAACATATTATGTTGACCCTAGTAAGTGTCACGTCGACCTCTCGTCACTACTTCTTCGAGATTAGGCGGGATACTTAATAGGTACATATTGTTTATCTACTCATGCTACGCTCTGTACTTAATTGTACATGTTCTGAGGCAGGTGCATCTGGGTATCAGTCCGGAGCTCGTTCCTGATTTATACCTGGTCGTGGCTTCATGGTGTGCTGCTTCTCTTGACGACTTGCATCAGCACTTTGGAGCTTTTCTTTTTGCTATTTCTGTCTATATTTTTCTCAGACAGTAGGGCAGACTTTTATACCATTTAATTTTACTCTACTAGATGTCTGTAGACTTGTGACACTAGTTTCTGGCACATACGTTAGTAGACTATTCTTTTGGGATGTAATTATTAAATTATGACTCTTACAGTTATTTCTGCTTAAAGTTTCCTAAGCTATTCGTTGTACCTAATGTCTTATACTTAAACCAACTAAGTGTTGGGAATGTCTTGGTAAATTAAATGAAACTCACTAGTAAATTGATGTCGGCTTGCTTAACTACGGTGTTGGGCGCCATCGCGAACTAGATTAGGATACGGGTCGTGACATTCATTATTTGTATTACAAAAGTGTTAAGGGATTATATTTATATTATTTAGATAGTAAATATTAATGTGATTCAAATTAAAAGTTTGACCATGTTTGACCTATTAATTTAACTCGTTTACTTAATACTAATAACTTCTTTCGTTTCTTTAATTTGCATGTAAAAAATGTTTAGTATTAATTCTTCTATTTTCATTAATTCATTACTAATAATGCATGACATAGATTAATCGATATAAGTCGAGTCATTTTATTTTTACTATTAGTCGATATAGGTCAAAAGTTTTGTTTTTAATATTCATCGATTCATCTAAGTAAGTTATAAGTCGATGAATCAATTTACAAATAGAT
>ML306832.1:0-16408 GCA_005239505.1 Nicotiana paniculata
AATTTTTTTTCATATTTTAATAAAGCCAGATACTTTCATGGTGCATATAGGAGAGATGTTAAGCCAGATACATAATACATATGCATAAAGGAAAATTTAAAAATTCAAGTTATTATACTATTATACTATTACTAACGAAGAATTAAATAGTGTACAAATTAATTGTAGATAATACACCTAAAAAATGATCCAACTAACATATGATACCAGTATAGTATATAGCAATACCAATAGGGTATACAATTGTATGCAAAGAGTTTTAAAAAGATTTTTTTAATTCAATTATTAAACTGAAATAATAACAGTTGTCAATAAAATTTTCAAAAAATTCTAAAAGGACCTAATGGGAAGAGTATAATGTTACATTATATAGTATGCTATAACAATATATCATTGGAATGTATATCATTTTGGTATAGAGTACAAATTGTTTTTCGCCAGTTCAATGCAACAAATTATACACTATTGAATTAACCAAAATGGTATATAATATGTTATTTTGTTATATAATGGATTGGTTCATACCTTCCAAAAAAAAAATGGTAGTATACTATTGTAGTTAATTATATACTCTTCAATTAATTATTGTATACCAATACATGCTATCTTCTTTGCTAGTTCAACTCAATTTCAACCCAAAGTTTAAAAATCTACTCTAAAATCTCCATCAAATTGACTAAGAATACAGTCACATCCTCCAATTAATATTTCGGACATACCTGGTTAGAATCAGATCAAAATAATCACAAACTCAACAAACTCAATTTATGAGTTTCAGGCTTCAAGGTCCTCCAATTACAGATTATTATTTATCACAATTAAATCTTCACAAATTATCATTAACACCACAATCTACACATCATAAAACAATAGCCACTAAATTCCAACAATAAACACTTCAAAACCCATATGATTGTTCATATTTGAAATTTTAAACTTATGCACATGGAGTTAACACTCTTTTTTTTTTTAGTTTGAATTTTGCCATAATTGAATTATGTGCTCAGGTAATTCAAATACTAAATAAATTAGTAACTAACACAATACTGAATTTAAAATTGAAACTGGTAGAAAGAGGGAGAGAAATAAAGAAAAAGTCTATATATTTCCAAAACTAACAATCTTGCAAAAAAAATTGAATTTAAAGAAAGTTACTTTGTTTTTTGTTGATTAACCAAAAAATATCTAGATTTAATCGGTTTCGCTTTAGGAACCTCTTGTGACTCAAGTACTGGAGTTGTGGTAGAAACCGGTTAATAAGTTTGAGTGGAGTGGGTATGCTTTGTAATTATTTTTAAAATGAGTAAAGAAGGGTAATAAATTTGAATTTTATGGGCATTTAGCGTAGATTGCTCTTAATAAATAGAACAATTTATCAAGTTTGTGTTTAACGTTTGTTTGGGTAAAAATTAGTTGAACATGTCACAATCCAACTTATGACGACGAGCTCAATTAAATCCATAACTTTTCATGAGGAGTAAAAATTTATATGTAAAAATTCGTTAAAATAAAAATAGTATATATGAACACATAACTTTAAAAATACAGTAGGTTCAATGCTAAAACCTTAAAAATTGAACTCATAAAGTTTAAATCTTGAATTTGTCTCTGGACCTTATCCCTTCTCAGTAAGATAAAAAAGTTATTTTCAGTAGACCATCGGTTCAACAGAAGGGAAAGAGTTGAATATGCAACACGTTTAGGACCCGTTTGGCAATGGGTTTTGCCAAAATAAATTTGAGATTTATTTGGCAAACTCATGTTTGGCCATAAATTTTGCCCATATTTTGGCAAAATCTCAAATCTCAAACTTCAAATACCAAAATCACCCCAATTGCTGATTTTGGGCCAAAATCCCAAAACTTGGAAATTTTATACATGTTTTTCCAAAATAAAGTTGAAAACTATGTTCTGAAAACGTATGTACAAACACATTTTCATCTTCAAACTAAACTTCACCAAAATCAGATTTTTCAAAATAAATTTAAGAATCTATGGCCAAACGCTAGCTTAATATGAAGCTTGACTCTCTTATGGTATCAAGCGAGTGAACTTGACCAAATTTGAAAGAAAAAATCTCACTTTATACCCATTAATTCTAAACTATTTACCTTTTAATGCCCAAGCCCAAACTATTTACCCGGCTATTCATTTATTCTATTAAAATAGCTCTTCTTTCAACATTGAGAGTTTGGACGAGGGCACAACTTCAGGTTACCCCTAGTGGGGTAGTTGATGACTCTATAGGAGCAGAGAAATTTGGGTGAACATCCAAGATTAAAGAAGGCTTAGTCTTAATTTTAGTAACTCTAGATCCTTGAATTATTTTTTTGTTTGCTACTTCTTGACTTACTTGTTATTTGTTCTTACAAAATTGTTCTTCCATTCCCTTTATAATATCTTGAAATGGATGTAATTTCAAATTTGAAAAAAAAAATTGAAACTCTATATGAATGAGTTCAAAATGTTAGATTTGATTTTTATAGTGTTTTACTATTGAAATTCGTTACTTGTTGTTCTTTGATGTGTAGATTGTACCTTTGATGCTAGTTTTTGGAGATTTATTGTACAAAAAATTAAATCCACCATTGAAGGACCTTGAAACTTGAAACTCATAACTTGGTCTGTTTGAGTTTTTAATTGTTTTGATATGATCCTACGTGGGTTTGTATGGAAAGTTGATTGAAGGTTGTAGCTAAAGTTTTAGTCAATTTGGTAGAGATTTTGTAGTAGATTTTAGAAATTTGGGTTGAAATATAGTTGAACCAGAGAAGAAGACGAATTTGTATTGTATACCCAAATGGTATACACTATACCATTTTGATATACAATTCATTCCAACCATATACCCTATTAGTATAGCTATATACTATACCGGTATCATATGTTAGTTGAATCATTTTTTTGTTGTATTAGCTGCATTTAATTGGTATAATCTTTGATTTTCTTTTAATAATAGTAATATAGTACAATATCTTGAAATACTTTATTATATTAATATGTGATACACTATTTTTTTATTTTTCTCTTTATGCACGTGTTTTATGTAATAGTAGTATAGCCATATAATTACCGGGAATTAACCAGCAAAATTGTATACCATGTTGGTATAGTTATATGTCATATTGGTATCATATGGTAGTTTAAACATTGTTTTGGTTGTTTTAGCTGCATTTTAAGTGAATTCTATTATGAAATTATTTATATGAACATGATTTGCAGTGATTGGATTCTTGTGTGTCGATGGACATAAATTATGTGTATTATGTAATAGTTTTTATTGTTATAGGAAATTATTGGAACGGCCCCATATAACTATATACACCTATTAATATACAGAATGAGCAAGTTGTTTTGCGAATATTTAGCTTGCAATACGAGTATGTAATTTTCTCATACTTTTATTGCGTCCTTTAATGTTTTGGTACAGTAGTATTGTCGCAGATAGTTGTAGCAATATTCTAGAGAAATCATATGCTCTGTTGGTATACATATATACTATACTGGTATCACATAGTACTAGAAGTCTTTTTTGCTACTTATACTTTTATTACATTTTTTAATATTTTATTATAATTTTTATTATAGGTAGTATATATGGAGATTTGGTTGCTGTAGATTATATTTTCTTGCTCTATAACTAGTTGTATTACTGCTAATGGTAGAGTGTGTACTGATATTTGTAGGGAAGGAGATCAAATTTTGCATGCCAATCACGTGTTGATTCTTATAATCTGATTATGTAATTTAGTGTGCTCAACAGTAATAAGTGTGATATTCAATGAATTAAATCAAGTGACAACTGGTATTATTTCAGTTTAATAATTGAATTTTAAAACTGAGAAAGAAAAAAACAAAAGGTATATTATACTAGTTATATTAAAAAAAGGTGAACAAATATTTACTATATCAGTTATATTTTCTTATTGTATAAAAAAGAATAATAAAAAATGGTGAAAACAATAAATGAAATTGGATTATGAAGAGAAAAATAATATAAAAAAAGAAGTTAAATGAAATTAGAAAAGGAAAAAAATAGAGAAGAAAACGAGAGAAAAAAAGGAGAAAAGAAAGAAAAAAAAAGAAAAAAAAAGAAATAAAAGAAACATAGAAATAAAAAAGAATTAGAGAAAAAAGATAAATTTCCCCACAAAAACTACTATGGTAGGAGATGTAATTAGTTTGGTGGGTAGATAAATAAATAGGTAGACAAAGGTAAATAGTTTTATTTTTGTGAGTAACTGTGTCATTCCCCCAATTTGAAATTCTTAAAATGTGTTTTAATAATTGAGTCATTGACGGGTGAGGTTCATAAATGACCTCGAAAGGAGTTATCTTGAACTTTTGACCTTTTGGACGAGAGGAGATTACACAAGATGCCTACATCGGCCATTTATATTACCCGTTTTTACCCATTTTTTAAATAATTACATAAGCTGCCTAAACGATCAAAAAAAATTACCCGCCTACTCACAACTCATCCCTTAAGTCACGAGACCCATACAACAAATATTTAATGGGTTATTTAATTCTCTTGTCCGCTTGTTTGTTATTAAATTCCAATAATTCATAGTTAAATCCTTATATAGCCACCAACTGTCACGTAACTTTTCTTGACTCCAATCCATCCGTTTGCTAACTAACATTTTCTTTTATTTACATGTAGGTTAGGTCCTTCACTCACCAACTTGTAACTTAATGTATCCTAAGGTTGTTTAATTTGTTACGGTCACTAATGCCACATATCACAAATTTAGCTATATTATGTTCTTAAATTAAATTTAGTCCAAAATAATTATAAAAATTTGCGGGGCAGACAAGTCTGATTTCAATGAAGTATCAAGGCAAAGGTAATATCAGGGAGTATACTCTTACAATTAGGTCCTTTTAGAATTTTTTGAAATTTTTATTAACAATTGATATTATTTCAGCTTAATAATTGAATTAAAGCTTAATAATTGAATTAAAAAATATTTTTAAGGCTCTTTGCACAATTGTATACCCTGTTGGTATAACTATGTACTATACTGGTATCATATGTTAGTTGAAATATTTTTTGGTTGTATTAGCTACATTTAATTGGTACATTATTTGATTTTTCTTTATTAATAGTAGAACAATACAATATCTTGAATATTTTTAATTTTCCTTGATGCATGTGTATTATGTAATCATTTTGATTTTAATTTTTTCTTTATGTGTTTGTTTTATATAATAGTATCATAGCACAATATCTTGAAATACATTATTATATTAATATATGGTACATTTTTTTTTTATTCTTCTCTTTATGCATGCATATTATGTAATAGTAGTATAGTCATATATAGTTTCCTAGAATTAATTAGTAAAATTGTATACCCTATTGGTAAAATTACATGTCATATTGGTATCATATGATAGTTGGAATATTTTTGGTTGTTTTAGCTGCATTTGTAAGTAAATTCTATTCTGAAATGATTTATATGATCATGTTTTGCAGTGTTGGATTTTATTGTACCTATAGACATAGATTTGTGTATTATGTAATAGTTTTTATATTTATATGCAGTTGTTAGAACGATCTCGTACAACTATATACCCTATTAGTATAGCTATATACTATGTTGGTATCATATGCTAGTTGAACCATTTTTTGGTTGTATTAGCTGTATTTAATTGGTACACTATTTAATTTTATTTTAATATTAGTATTACACTACAATATCTTAAAATACTTTATTATATTAATATGCGGTACACTATTTTTTTTATTTTTCTCTTTATGCATGTGTGTTATGTAATAGTAGTATAGTCATATAGTTACCGAAAATTAACCAGTAAAATTGTATACCATGTTGGTATAATTATATGCCATATTGATATCATATGGTAGTTTGAACAGTTTTTTGGTTGTTTTAGCTGTATTTTTTTGTGAATTCTATTGTGAAATTATTTATATGAACATGATTTGCAGTACTGAAATTTTTGCCGATGACCATAGATTAAGTGTATCATGTAATAGTTTTTATAGTTATAGGCAATTGTTGGAACGACCCCATACAACTATATTCCATGTTAGTATACGAAATGAGCAAGTTGCTTTGTGAATATTTAGCTTGCAATGCGAGCATGTAATTTTCTCATACTTTTATTGTATCTTTTGGTATAGTAGTATAGTCGCATATAGTTGTAGCAATATTCTAGAGCAATCATATACTCTGTTGGTATACATGTATACCATATTGGTATCATATAGTACTAGAAGACTTTGTTTTGCTACTTATATTTTTGTTACATTTTTCAATATTTTATTATCATTTCTATTCTAACTAGTATGTATGAAGATTTGATGGCCGTAGATTATGTTTTCTTGCGCCATAATTGGTTGTGCTACTGCTAATAATAGAGTGTGTACTGATATTCGTAGTGAAGGAGATCAAGGTTTTCATGGCAATCACGTGGAGTTAGAAAAGGAACAATAAATAAAGCAAAAAAATAAAGAAGGCTTCAAATTTGAGTGTGAAATAAGTTATGGTAAAAATAACAATAATACGATTTGGGCCAAATAAATGAATAAAAGAGAAAAAAGAAAAAAATAAGAAGAAAACGATAAAAGAAAGAAAAAAGGAAAAAAAGGAAAGAAGCATAAAAATAAAAAAGAATTGGAGAAAAAAGAGAAAATTCCCCACAAAAATTACTATGGGTAGGAAATTGTAAAGACATGGTCGGTCGTTACGTAGAACTTGCATTAAAAATTACTGTTATTGACTTGTCATAGGTTGGTTATACTGTTCTTTATGTGTTAGAGTTGGTAGGCTCGGAATAAGAATGGTTGTGGTCAGAATTTAGACATTTAGTCTTAAAAATAGCCTTAAAATGGGAAAAGTCAACTGAGGGTTGACTTATTGGTAAACGACCTCGGAATACGAATTTTATGGCTCGGATAGCTTCGTTAGGTGATTTGGGACTTAGGAGTGTGTTTGGAATATTTTTGTGACGCCCGGTAAAGAATTAGGCTTGAATTGGCGAAAGTTAGTTTTTGGTGATTTCCGGTCGGCAGTGGAAAATAGGCTATCAGGGTCGGAATGGAATTCCGGAAGTTGGAACAGGTTCGTAATGTCATTTTGGATATGTCTGCAAAATTTCAGGTCAACCGGAGTTGTTTTGGATNGTTTAAATGATCCTATATGATATGTTGGTATATTTGGTTGGGGTCCTGAGGGGCTTGGGATTTATTTCGGGTGATTAACGAAAGTTTTAAAGTTGGTAAAATGCAGCTTCAACTGCTGGTGCTGGTGTAACCGCACCTGCGAAAGTGTGACCGCAGGTGCGGGCCCGCAAGAGCGAGCAACGCTCCGCAGATGCGGAATTTGGGAGGCTTAGAAGAGGATCGCAAGTGCGGGATGAGGATCGCACCTACGAAGTCGAGGTGCGGAGAAGGGGTCGCAGGTGCGAATACTCCGCAAGTGCGGACCTGGGACCGCAGGTGCGCTTAAGTGGCCGCAGGTGCGGAACCACTATTCAGAAAGTATAAAAACCTGCCTTCGTGATTTTTAACCCTCTTTTCACCATTGTTGTACGGGTTCCGAGGTTTTTGAGGGATTTTAAAGAGGAAAATGCTGGTTCGTCATTGAGGTAAGGCTTTTGGACTTAATAACTGTGATTGGAGACCTTATATCAGTGTTTAATTATGAAAATCAGTAGGAAAAAGGTGGGGTTAGGTCTTGAGATTTTGAGACCTTTAGGGGTCGATTTGAGGGGTCAAACGAACTCCGATTTTAGCGTTCTTGATATGTACGGACTCGTAAAATGATGAAGAACATTTAGGTATAAAATTTGTCGGGTTCCGAGACGGGGGCCTGGGGGTCAGGTTTTGACTAATTTCGGGTTTCGAGCTAGATTTGGTACTTTTCAATTGGGATTCATTCCTTAAGCATAATTTGATGATAAAAATCTGGACTTGGTAGATTTTGAGCACTCAGAGGCCAAATTTAGAGGCAAAGGTACTGCGAAATAGTATTTTAGCCGATTTTGAGGTAAGTAACGTTTCCAAACTTGGTTCTGAGGGTTCGAAACCCCGAGCTAAATGATTTATGACTATTGTTGAGGTGACGCACATGCCAAGTGACGGGCGTGCGGGCGTGCACCGAGTATTTGTGACCTGGCTTATCCCATGGCACCGCTTAGTAATTATTCTCTGATGATATCTGTACTTCTGTTAATGTGGTAATTGTGAACATGTTAGAAATCATGTTAAGTATAAATGCTAGGCTTCATGCCGAAAATGCTGAGATCCGAGTGGTCGTATATTACTGTCTCATTTTGTGATTATTTGATTTCATATACTCAGTCATGTTATAGTATATCACTTCATATCTCAGTTTCAGTATTGTTAATTATATGCATACTTATCATTGTTTCAGGCTGATGGATGCATCTATGATCCACGTGAGTGAGACTGAAGAGTAATGACCGAGTGAGGCCGAAAGCCTGTTATTGAGGCAGTTATGAGATTGGACTGCACATCGCAGTGATATTAAATCATGCCTTCGTTGGCTTGATATGGCGCTTGGGCCACTAGGGCCCCTCCGGAGTCTTCACACCCCCAGTGAACGCATTGATATTGAGGGATGTATTTTCTCTGGGCATGGATCGTGTCGGAATTGGATGTTATGTGAGGGATGGATCGTCCCTGGACATGGATCTTGTCCGAGTGTTGTATTCCGGAGATGGACTTTCTCCATGGGCCTGGATTGGCCTTTCTCCTCAGTACGGAGTGACTACGGTCACCGATATTTATGCATATTCCGGGATGGAACTTCCCTGGGCCTGAGAGCCATATATATTACTGAGTGGACTTCTGTGGGAGAGTTGTGAGCACTATGTGCATTTTCACACCGTGACATGTTGGCATGTAGAACATATGGAGGTATATCTAGTATATTCTGTTGTTATTTTCTGATAAACTGTGAACATGCCTAAATTTTTTACGTTGATGATTTAATTATTGAGGTTTAGTCCGCCACTACCTCTCAGCCCATAGTTTGGGTTCGTTACTTCTAAGTTGGTGTACTCACGTTACCCCCTGCACCTTGTGTGTAGACCCAGTTACACCGGGACCCGGTAGTGAATATTGAGCAGTTGTCAGATTTTTTATTGGAGTTGTCGAGGTAGCAGCTGGCGATCACGACCTCACCTTCTCTTTCTTATTCTATCTGTTGTTCTTTATTTTGAGACAATTTTGTCCATTTCTCTTTTTCTTTGCTTTATGTTATAGTAGCTCATGACTGAGTGACACCGGATCCGGGGTTGGGAATTTTAGTTTTGTTTAAATATTATTTTTAAACTTCAGACTCTTAGTATTATCAATTAATTCGTTTAAAAATCACATTTTTACTGGAAATTGAATTTAGCTTAGTTAAAAATGGTGTCTTGCCTGGTTCCACGACAAACACCATTACGACTCCGAAATTGGATCGTGACAGAAATGTAATTAGTTTAATGGGTAGGAAAATAAATGGGTAGATAATGATAAATGGTTTTATTTTTGTGGGTAACTGTACCATTCTCCTTTGGACGAGTCATTTGTCCAATGGACAAAACCTCACATTTAACAAGCTTAGCCAAACTTAAAAGTTTTGCGGATTGGTAGATGACTTGCCCGAAAGGCCAAAAGTTAAAGACTGTCCTTTATTGTGTCCTGTTTTTTGCCATTTTCTAGCCATTGAGGTTGATGGTTCTTTTTTTTTATTTATAAAGAATTAACCAAAATAGCCTCTCACTCAACAATTCAAATTAAAAATAATCGATGGACGTATAATATATATAAAATTTATGTATATGCCAAAAAAAACTAAATAATGAATATGACCGGTTATTTATATAAAGATCCCTTCTTTTTTCTTCGGGGAAAGTACACAGTTAGCTACTAATTAGAGATATCTTTACTCTTTATCCACTATTTAAAATGTATTTACTCTTTAGCATTGCTTCATAAATTTTTACCCGCACGGGTGAAGAACATGGTGTACTTAACTTCATGAATATTGTGTAAATATTAAGGGCAAAATGTTGTGTATTTGCACCTTTCGTTGTTAAACATTAGGACATCATGTCCTTAACTTCATATGTGATGTGTAAATGTTAAGGACATGGCGTCTTTAACTTTATGTGTGCTATATAAATATTAAGCATATAATGTCCTCAATTTGTATTTGCACCTAAACTTTAGGACCTCATGTCCTTAACTTCAAATGTGCATTGTAAATGTTAAAAACACATGAACTTAACTTTATGAGTATTGTGTAAATATTAAGGACATGGTGACCTTAACTTCATGAATTTTGTGTAGATATTAAGGACAAAGTGTCCTGTATTTTCACCTTTCCTTGTTAAACTTTAGGACATCATGTCCTTAACTTCATAGGTGCAGTGTAAATGTTAAGGACATGACATCCTTAACTTCATGTGTGCAGTGTAAATGTTAAGGACACCATGTCCTTAATATTTAATCAGTACTCATGAAGAAACGGTAAAAACGTCTTTTCGTATTAATTAATAGACTAGTGACTATCATTAAAAATAGTGGATAAAAACGAAATATCATGTTAAAAAGTGGCTATGCCACGCCATTTCTACTTTTTCTTCATGGCATGGGCTTTGATCTTTAGTGGGCTTCATTAACAAAATTGGGTCCATAACTTCTTCTCAGTCATAAGTCTACCCCCTTATAACCACCGCCATTTTCTAAACCCTACCCTAGTACGAGAAGACTTGCAATCGCTCCCGAACCTCCGTAAACTCCTTCGCCGTCTTCTCGAAGGTATGAGAATATTTTCATCAATGTTGTCCAATTTTGAATGCAATTAAGCATATTCATATAGTTTCACCATTTTCTTAGCTTTTTCATCAAATTATTTCTTCATTTCTGAGTACGATTAAATATTTACTTGTAATTTTCACCATGTATTAGCATGTTCGTTTATGTTTTTCCATTTTCAAAGTTAATAAGCATATTCATATATTTTCGCCATTTTCTGAGCATTTCAATCATTTTTTTCTTCATTTCAGAGTGCGATTAAACATTTACTTGTAATTTTCACCGCGTATTAGCATGTTCATTTATTTTTTCCATTTTCAAATTTAATAAGCACATTCATATATTTTCTCCATTTTTCTGAGTGCGATTTAACATTTCCATATATTTTAACCAATTTTTTAGCATTTTCATTTATTTCTGCCATTTTCAAAGCGATAGCATTTTCATTACTTTCTGACTCGTAGTCTTTGAAATTACAGTAAAGTTAATAAAATGTCTCTCGGAGAAGTAGCTTGCACTTACGCTTGTTTGATCCTCAACGACGAGGACATTCCAATCACTGTAAGAGCCTCTTGCCCTAAATTTTTAATCCTACGGTTTTTGATGTTGTATTAATATTGTGTGTTTAAGTGCGTTTGGTATGCCGAAGTCATTTTTCATGGAATATGTTCTGTTTTGTTAGTGAGTGGAAAATATGATTCAGGAAATGTATATTAAAGGTTAATATTAATATTAGCTATTGGAGGAGTGTATTTATGAAATTTTGATGGCTAGAGATTAATATTAATGCCTGAGTATTAGCTGAAGCAAGTAATATGAAGTTGAAAGTTAAGATAGTTTTATAGAAAATGACTTCCACCCAGAAGTGAGGAAGTTATTTTCCTCTGTTCGATGGGAAATGTTTCTATGGAAAATACTTATGTTTACCAAACATCACAAAATGACTCCGTCATGGAAAACATTTTCTTGGATGTCATTTTCCCTTGTAACAAACACACTAATGTGTGATATTTTTCTAATTCTATATTTTCGATCTGTTTTTTGGTTCTATTCTGATTGTGCTTTGCGTGCTTAAGATTTCTAATCCCAGGGGTTTGATGTGTATTTTGTCTAAATAAATTTTTTTGTTTGGTGTGTAACATTTTCTAATATTTTTGTTGTGTTTATGTGGTAATAGGCAGAGAAAATTTCTGCTTTAGTGAAAGCAGCTAATGTGACAGTTGAGCCTTACTGGCCTCTGCTGTTTGCTAAGCTTGCTGAGAAGAGAAACCTTGGGGATCTCATCATGAATGTCGGTGCTGGTGGCGGTGGTGCTGCAGTTGCTGTTGCTGCTCCTGCTGGTGCTGGTGCTGGTGCTGGTGCTGCAGCTGCTGCCCCTGCTGCAGAGGAAAAGAAGGTAATGGAATGTTTTTAGTTACTTCTGCGACAATAAAAATGAAGAACAAATGATTTGGTTGTAAAGGTTATCGAGTAGATCTTGCAATCTTCTTTCAGACATATTTTTGGATGTTATCTACACTGGTTGATAACAATATGGAAAACATAAAACAATGAAAATAAGTATAAGTTTTGGCAGACAGGTCGATGAAATAATTGATTTGGAAAAGATATTGGAATACTTTTAATGATGAATATCATCTTATGTTACGACAACAACCACCGCCCAGTAAAATCCCACAAGTGGGGAAGAGGGTAGAGTATACTCAGACCTTACCCCTATCTTATGTTATGTTTGAATATTGAACTTATTATGAAAAGGGTGATTTGGTATTGGTGCATGTCGAATTGGTATACTCTCCTTAATTAGGAATTCTAACATGCTTTGCTGATTTTCTGACTAATGAATAATAGTTTTAGAGAAATGGTAACATTTTCTTAATCATGAATTACGACAGTAGAAATTATCTAAGCAAAAGAAAATTTAGTGGTTGGTGGGATTCTCTCAACCATGAAGTTAAACTTATATAAGTTTTATCGTTTCTTTTCTAAAAGTAAAAGTAGATTATTTTCATGGCCTGTCTCTAACCTTTTTGTTTTGCTTTTGTGGAAATGTGGAACAGGAAGAGCCCAAGGAAGAAAGTGATGACGACATGGGATTCGGTCTGTTTGATTAGGAGCTCCTTTCAGTATGATATTTGGTTCCTTTTTAGAGAATTGATGAAACTTGGTAATAGCACCCTTGTTAAGGAGATTTTTGATCTGTTTGTCACAATTAAATGTAATCTTGAGGTTACGATTTATGAACATCTGTCATGTCAGTAATTGCTACTTATTGTTGACTCCAATTATGTCCCTTTATTGCTGTGACACTTCGAAGTTTCCATGTGCATTTGTAGCTGTATTCCCATAGAAAACCATTCGTACCCTTTTCCCAAATAGTGGAGGAAAGCAATCCCCCTATTTGTGTGGTCTTGTATTGTATAGCTGGATAGTAGGATATGTGGTTGGGAACAAGTTCATTCATGACTAAATCAGGAACTCATAGGAGATATTTACTTGCTGTGATTGGACTTGTGATATCTACACCAGAAGCTGGAGTTTTCTGTTACTATCTCCTGCTGCACAACATTCTAACTGCACTATTTACTGTACATGTTTGGATTGATATCTCTAATGTGTGCTCTAGCCAATGCTTATCTCTACTTCCAATCGGGTTGTGTTTCCTGATGTAGCTGTTGATGCAGGATGTAAGGAGCTGATATAGATCTAAATTAGGGATGGCAATGGGGCGGTTGGGGGGCGGGGTGGGTTCAATTTTAACCTGCTAAAACTCAACCCGCACTGCCCCGCAAAGCAATTTTTTTTTTGTTTTCACCCGCCCTGCCGCACCCGCATAGGCCGCTTAAATTTTCTTCAACTTTTTTTCTTTTTTCTTTTTGCAATTAGATTTTATTTTATCCTATGACAAGAGATCTTACTTTTTAAAATGGTTTTTGACAACAAATTGTAGAAAATTTGATGGACTATGATTTGCAATCTTTGCCATATATACTGTAATTGTAGTGATTAGCATTGAAATTAAGTTGCACTCTAATAATTATATACTGGAAGGTGTAATTTGCATTGAAATTAAGTTGCACTCTCATAATTATATACTGCAAAATATTCCACGTTGGTCAACTTTTCCTACTTTGTGTTACCACAAAATCTTATAATTTCTTGGGCTGCTAGTTACACGACAAACGATTTTCACCTGTAAGTGTTGTTTGAATAATATTTCCAAATAACCTTTTATAAATAAGCTTTTGATAAGTTTTTGGATATTTATCGTTTTAAAAATTTTGCCCCAAGAAGGCCTTCAAAATCTGTCTAAGGGCGTTTGACGCAAAATGATGTTGCCAAAGTAATTTGGCCGAGGTCGACTAGTAATTAATGGGACTTATCGTCGAATAGCCGATCATGGGCGATGTCAAGTATCAGAAGGAGCAATAACGGCTAGTTTAACAATAGGATCTTTAAGAGAATATTTCGTAGGATATTCTTTGTATTTGTACTTTTAGGGTTAATTGAGAGTGTCTCTATAAATAGAAAGAGAGACAAGGTAAAAGACATGTAATATTCTCTGATAAGAAAACTCTTGAAAATCACTCTCTCCAGATAAATACAAATATCACCTTTCTAAAGATATTCGTTTTGTTGATTATTCTATACTTTTCCCATCAGATCCAAGAAAGTCCCCGATATTCTTATAGTTGTCTGTCATTCATCATTGTCAAAAAGAAGAATCATACACCTCATTCAATATTGGGTGAATCATTTTCCTTATTTACGTTAGTGTCATTTATTGTTATTTAATGTGTGATATTCCTCTCCCATTATTGACATTGAAACATGTATAATACGTGTTGTATTTATTCTCTTCCAACACTGTTCAAGATCATCCACACAGACCAATTATAGGTCTGAAGTTATTATTATTAACTAGGCTTAACCCCTCATATATAAAATTAATTAGTTTATCCAAAGGTTTATATTTTTTGGTCAAACAATTTGGCGCCGTCTGTGTAGATTTCCTAGTTAAAATTTTAGTTTCTTCTAGATCCGTAACAAGCAAAAAAAAAGGAGGTAAAGCCCCTACTTTCTTGTTACACACAGATCTAACATGGAAGGAAACAGAGAAGAAAGGATGAAGGCAGTAGCCGATCTCACCACCAACCTCTTAAACACCATCAACAAGGTTTTTGAAACAGAGGGTGAAGATGTAACGCCAAATGCCTTTCCTAGGCGAAGTGGCTCACCCCTTCCTCATGGTAGTATCACAACGTCCCACAGTAAAGGAGCTTCCACGTCCACAACAGAAGAGGCGCCACCGGCGGTGAAGAAGCTGCTCGAGGCTTGGCACGTTGACCAACACCCTTGACAAACCCACCCAAAAGGCTATCAAAGAAAGTGCAAAGACTTGCGTTGCACCAATAACGGTCGAGCAACACGACCCTCCTCCTCCCATAACAGGTATCACTCACAATGTTAATAATGCAGGTGACGACACCATCACAACCATTTCAAGAAAAATGGAAGAAATGGAAACGAAAACAAAATTCTTCGAGATCAAATGAAAGAGCATCAAGAAAGGGTAGACAAAATACCAGGCACCCCAAACTCTTACCAAAAAGAGATGCCGGTTGGTTTGTTGAGAAACCGTACAGTGATGAAGCCGCATCACATACCATACCTAAAACCTTCAAAATACCGCCGTACCTAAAAATATCCGACGGTACGACCGAATCTGAGGATCATGTGACTCACTATGTCACCGGAGTAAAAGGCAACGACCTCGTCAACGAGCAAGTATCCTCCATCTTATTGAAAAAGTTTGCGAAACCCTCACCAAGGGCGCATTAACTTGGTATTCGGAGTTGCATGCACGCTCCATCGAAACATTCGAAGATATGGCCAACAAGTTCGTAATGGCCCATGCCGGAGCTAAAAAGACGGAGGCAAGAGTGAATGATATATTTGCCATCAAACAATCACCTGGAGAAGGACTAAGGGACTTCCTCGCTCGATTCAACCGTGTAAGGATAACCTTACTGAATGTATTAGAAGGAATGGCAGTAGCTAGGGGTGGGCATATTTTGGTCGGAACCGAATAAACCGACCGAACCGAATTTTTTTTTATTTCGATTTCAATTATTCGCTTTGTTCGGTCGATTTCGGTTTAAATTTTTAAAATTTCAGTTTTTCGGTTCGATTTTTGGTTATTAAGTTATTTAATTCGGTTAACCAAAAAATCGAATTATTAGCATATATGTTCTTTAAGTTATATATAGGCTAAGCCCATAAGTAATAAATTAATACTATTAGGTCCAATCTATCAAAGACTTAACCCAATTAAGTAAGTCCATCAACTTCCCAATCTTAAAGACTTTCACTCTATGAAATCTTCCATAGCATATATGATAAATACCGGAAGGATTTCACACAGAGTTTTAATTTACACTATGTTTGAATTTTGTGATCTTAGTGTGCAAAGTTTAGTCTATTTTTTTTATAAACAGAATATTTCCAACAATTTCGAAGTTTTGGGAAAAAACAACAAATTCGCTGGTGTGAACAACTAATTTTTGACCACACCCAAATTCTATACTATTTTGCTGTAAATATTAA